>VXBZ01001630.1:219-105850 GCA_013399135.1 Heliornis fulica | reverse complement strand
TTTTTTTTTTTTTTAATCCTCTACAAGTTTACTAGCACTATGGGCAATGCACAAAATTCCATGCTCAGGGAGTATAAGAAATAATGGTAGCATAGTAGCTGCTGGGTAGTTCATTGTGCCATGAAGCAGTACTGTAATTACATTTCAGAATAGTCCATATTGTTTTTTTTAGGATTTGGGGGTTTTTTTGTTTCTCAACCACTGAGTTAGCAATGTCTGTACCATGCAAAATTTAAAATGTTCTGAGTACTGCCTTCTATTACTTTAAATGCCTGAGGGAGTTGCAGCACTCTCCATATTCACTACCTATATGAATTCCTGTTAGGTAAAAGCAGTAGATATGTCTGTATCACACATACCAAGTTACATGCAAAATACCACTTGGCTGTAGAATAAAAATACTTAGCTCCGCTACAATGACAGTTGCTCTTCAGGGTTGCTTGTTACTAGTGAGCTATGTAAGTTGCATGTTTGCAATTTGACATCTGTAGATATACTCAACTGCTTCATAGTTCCTGACAGGTTGCACAATTCCATGTGTGCTTTGGAAGTTTCCCTTCATGCCAGAGGCCCCTATAGGCAGGATAGTGTCTGCTTGTCATTCCTGGCTGGAAGTGGCCATAAGACTGAAATGTGATCAGGTCACCAAAGTGTGCTTCCAAACAAGGCAGAATCACTTTGCCAATCTTCTTGACCCAAGTCTGTAAATATGGAAGATTGATTAAGATGATGATGGACTTGCAGTCTGGTCTTGGAGATCGAGTAAGAAAAATGCCTCTTGGCTTTGCCCACTGTAGTGTGCACATGTTAGTGCAAGCAGTGCTGAACAGGCAAAGGTGGGCTGCTCCAGTGAGATCTATAACAGATAATTGTTTTAGTTTAATCTGTTTTGCAGTTGACCGTTATTATAGATAGTGACCACAGTTCTCCACAAGGTGATGGAGAAAAATGGTCCTTATCTTAAGAAGAATGTGTGCATGCATGATAACTAGTACATATCCTAAGAAGTTCAAGTTCTGTGTGATCTCTGCGTTCACTGGGGGATGAAACCAGTTGAATCAATGTATATACCAATGTGTACATTTGTAGTATGGTACTATAAATGGAGGGTATGTTGTTATTAGCACTAAGCCAGATGAGTAATTCTTTTGAAGGTCTGGAATATCAATGATCCAATTGAAAATGTGTCAGCTGAGATGAGTCATGTTTAGCCTCATTCAGTGACTAAGAAATGGAACAGCCATCGATGTCCAGACTGACTCACAGCTTGTGCACATTTCCTGAAATAATTTTTGATTGATAATGATGGAGCAGTGGTGTATTTGTTCATATTATAATTTGCAGTTTGCAGAACACAAGTATACATTTTGTTTAAAAGGTAAGACAAGTAGCTGGAACAAACTGAAGCGGCATTTCAGATAGGGGGTGTGAGTAAGGAATGGTGTCCTGTAATTACCTCCCTTTATTTTTCTTCTGTTAAAATTCTTTCTTCTTGTGCCACTATACATGTGCGTCATGAGGAATGAGGCAAAAGTGACCCTTATGACTTTGTGACTGCAAGGTAACAGCACTTAAAAAAAACCCCAAAACAGTAGCAAGTAACAGGATCCGAAGTATAACACAGGAGGGGACAGTGTATAAGTTTTTTCTAGTTTTGTTCATATACTGTGGTTGTGGATAAAAAGCATGAGATTACGTAATTGTAAACCTTCCCAGTTGTGTGTTTTCAGTTTTTGTTTGTTTTAAAGATTATTTGGTGATCAAGCTAAGAGGAAGGATTTTAAGAATTTAAAACTTAGTGGTCCTTTTATTTGTTCTGTTGTATTTTATTAACCTCAGTAATTATTTTCAGTGAAATAAGATCAAAAGCAGCAACTCTCCAAAGCATGAAGAATCATTTGTGCGATTTGGTATTTTGCAGTGTAAGTGTTGGGCATTCTTGAATGCTTGGGACAGGTTAAAGAGAACCAAGTTGACGTTCTGATTGTGAAAGCAGTAAAGGTTACAGCTTTCTATCAGCAGAACTTTCCACAATTAAAGAAAAAAAAAATAAATCAGTGAAGCTAAGCCGCAAGAGTAGAAAATAATGTTCGAGATCCACAAAATTGGTATTAAAGCAAAGAATTGCAGACTCAGAAAGTCTGACTCGAAGATACTCCCATATTTGATAAACTCTGCCTCCAGAGATGCACAAGTAATTCAGTTTGTGCAGTTCATCCCTGTCCTTTCACAGAAAAATTCTTCCAGAACCTCTATGTCAGTGTATAGATCTTAGTAATTCATATCTTTTATTGTCTTCATTTGCATCCAGCTCTTGATGTAGAATTAAAATCACCTAACTGCAAGAAACTGCACTTCTGTTACTGAATCACTCTGCTTTTACGCTTCTGCATCTGCTTATGCCATTACTTAAAGTTCAGGAGTCACTTTCTCTGGCTAGATACCAGAGCAGGTTTGTACTGATGTGCTTGTAAGTAAAATGTGCTTGTTCTCTAAAGCCATCAGTCTTCATGAGACACATTTTGTTGTGACCTGTGCAGCCAAACTTTCCCTTTCCTGTGTCTGCTTTAGGTTGAATCACAATGAAGGACTTGATAGGTTGTGTGTCTTGGAGATATTTTCAGAAATAGCCATTTATCCTTGAGCCCTCTAGTTAATTTAAAGGGTAAAAAAAACCCAAACAAAATTAATTAAAATTGCTAGTTTTACCATCCAGTTTAATTCTGCTTTTTAGTCTACTGGTGTTGATAAGGCTTGTTCAAATCTGGCAGGTAAAGCAGCTTATTTCTGTCCTTATTTAGAAGTGGAGAATGGAAACAAATGCTTTGTGAGAGTAAGAGGGATGTGAAAACAGGTAGATACATATGAGATTGAAGAAATGAGTGAAGAAGAAACTGCTTAGAAATGCAGATCAAAACTCTTACGTTCCAGCTAGTATTAGAAGGATAAAAAATCTGTGACTTAGGTACTGTGTTCTTCATGTAGTGTCTCTTATTATTATCTCCTTATACCTGTTCTAGTAACAAGTCTTGTAAGTTCGTTGCAATAGAGACGATCTCTATTTTATTTAATATTGCTGCCATTTATTGAGGATAAAGACAGACGAAAGAGAAATGGAACTAGAACAGACCTGAATTGCTAGTATTATGCTGTTAAATCCAAAACTGAATATGTGCCCTTTCAAAAATTGTCTTGATGAGTTATTTCATAAGAATGAATACTTCTAGAAAGAGTTGCAATAAAGTAGTTGTAATCATATGTCATTACCAAACAGCTGTGGTCTTTGCCATGTTCTATGTCTGTTTGTTGCCTACTGGTAATGATGTCTCGGTGCGTGATCCTACACAGGTTTCCACACCTCCAGACACCCTTTCTTCCAGAAATGTACAGAAAGTTAACTTCTGGTAAAAGGCTCACAGTGTGGAAAGATGTATTCAGAAGATCATCACTGAAGTTAATGTCTAGAGAGGAGCGTTGTCTCTGTGTGTATTGTTGGGGTTTCTGGTGGGTTTTGTATTTGTTATTTGGAATCTCTTTCATTGTCAGTATTACAGTAGTGATGTTGGAGGTGGTCTTAGCCACTGAATAAGAAGTGGCCTTTCCAAAATGTTTGTAAAGCTCACAACTTAATTGTGCCAAACCCCTCCTAACCTTCCACGTGGTTAAAGTTACAAGGTTTTGTATGACCATATTGGGGAGTGGTCAGTTTCTTATTTTTAATTTTTCTCTTGAATTTGTCAAGCTAGATTGTCAAACTCATGCTTTTAAAAAATAATGTATGATCTTGCTTTCACAGAGCTAGAAGTCATGGGTTCAGGCTTCTCTTAAACCCTCCACCACAATTACAAATATATACATTTGGTGGAGTTTTCTTCCCCCACTCCCCCCAGTGACCTACATCCCATGAATGCTGCCTTGTCTGTGTGCTTACACTATGTGTCTACGCTGTCTTTTTGTTTGTTGGGTCTGTTCAATCTGTTTGTGCCTCGGTTAGTATCTGACTAAAGCTCTGTCTTATAAATACTTCTGCCTGTCAGTAATTTTATATATCCAAGCAGTTGCTGGTATCATATGTGTGTGTAGGACTGGCTACGTGCATAGCTCCATAGTCGGGGGAGTTGTTAGCCGAAATTGCTGCATACTAATAAATACAGTTGGGTGTTTTGGAACAATAGATTAATGCTGAAGCATATTTTAGCTAGTTGGGAGTTTTAGAAGCTTTAGCTATGTATGGCATTTCTGCCAGTAATCAGTAGATGCACATAGTAGATAAACAGTACCTTTCTTGTTTGGGTTTTTGTTTTTTTTTTTTCTGTAGCTGCCTAGAAAGCGATAGAAATTTACTTAGTAAAATTGGATAGTATATAAAAGACAAAGCAAATACACTTCAGGTTTTTTTGCAAAGCCTAAACTACAGGGGAAGACCTGTACTTTTTCTGAGCAGCAGCCCCTAGGGTTCCAAAGAGCTAAAACTGTACAAAAGTGATCCAGGAGGAACAGTCTTAAAACAGCAACTTAACTGGCACTTAATAAGTTCATGTCAAAGTTTGGGCTCCTGCCTGGGCTGAGTACAAGACTTGTTCCTGGAGTCTCACCAGAGGTTAGGACAGTTACATCAGGTGGCTCTTGGCCCAAGTCATCTGTAAGGTGTTAAGCTTAGGGCTTTAGTCTTAAATTGAACTGAGTTGGCTTGCCAGCTAGTAACACATTCACAGAAATCAAAATGTTTCACTGTATTGAATTTTTAAATGCCCATTGTGAATTCCTACATGTGACTCTTAAGCAGTCTTGTAAGCCTTGGGGCTGGTGGCAGATGTGGTTGCCTTGCATGTGTGCTCTTCTGCCCGAGGCTTGCACAGCATAACGTCAGTCTGTTCCCTGGGTGGATGGCAGTATCTGCTGGGTCCCTCATGCTGCAGAGCCCAGCTTTTTACTGCTGCCCTGAAGTCTTCTGGCTTTCCCATCACTGAAGTGATCTGCTTTGATCTATGCTAATAGTCTCGATTTTATTTTTTGCCTGTGTTTTACAGTGGTTTGAACTTTATTGATTTGATGGTGCGACAGGGGAATATCGACAACCCTCCTAAGACGCCGCTTGTTCCTGGGTTTGAATGCTCTGGAATTGTAGAAGCTCTTGGAGATAGTGTGAAAGGATTTGAGGTAATATTTTCTTTATTTTCAGAGAAAAACTGAATAATAACCAGGTTGCTGGGTATGTTGTTACTAATTCATTTTGATCTGCCAGTGACACCATCAGCCTTCTCCACTGTTGAGATTCAAAAGGGCAATTTTTCCTTGCAGCTTCCCAAGCATGAGAATGACCTCTTGAACTAGTTGATGGATGACCACTGTCATCCTCAAATCCTTCCTTTGAATTCACTTGTACAATGTACATATCCTGATGGCTAAATAGGAATTGGAAAGCTTGACTGACGTGCCTTAAGAATGTAAAAAAAAAATCAAGTTAACTTATTAGGTTCCTTTTCTTGATCGTGTTTGCCATCACCGTTGTTCTATCCCTCAGAGCCTAGGTGCTGCTAATTCTAGTTTCAGCTTTTGATCTGGAGTTAATGAGACCCTCATCTACAATAAGAATTGCTTCTAACAACCATGTGCATTCATGAGACACTTAAAATTGGGCCCCTGATTCTGGGTGTTTGATATTTTTGCTGATCACTCAGGAAGAGGATCTCTTTTACTGAAGACTGGTGATAAATCATAAATTGTTAATGCATATAATAAAGCTTTCACAACTGGTTGGCAGTTGTGTACTCTCTGGTATCTCTTATTACATACAAGCAGCATTCTGGCCTACCTCCTGTTCCATTAATGATCTTAAACATCTGTATTCCCTTCAGTCTTGCACTTTATTTCCTAAGTGGATAGAAAAATTTTGAAATAAAAGCTGAGTTAATGCACGTCAATCCTACTTTAGCTATTTGCCAAGTCAGTCATGTCATCGAGTAATTGCATTTTCTGAATTCTTACTGGATCTTGATCTTAAGAAGGCAATTACCTAAAATATTTTTATTTAAAGGTAACATTTTTGCTCTTCTAAAAGAGCTGTAAAATTTCTCAGTTGAGTGAAGATAATGGCCAATTTAGTTTCTAGTAGGTTTCAGTGATGAGCTGCTCTTAGGACATTTCTCTACCTTCCCACCCCTGCCCCATCTCTGCCTTGAAACAAGTCATAATCTTACAGTGTTGGGTTTTTTTTTTCTGACAAACAATAATTGAACAATAACTTTGCTTTTTGAAAAACTCTACTACACTGTAGTATTTGTGTTTTATAATTATGCTCCATATTGAAGAATATTTGATCAAAGGAGTATAGCAAGTCTGTGCCCTAGATCAGCATTCTCAGTTTAAAGGTTCTTGCTATTTTTAAAGGGCATCATGAGGCTACAGCATATGGTGCTTGTTTGAATAACACTGCACCTGACTGAACATACTGGGTCTCTTTTAAACTTATGTCTTCATTCTGACAATGGAACACATTTGTGCTCTGGTATACTCCCTGAAATTGAAACAAACCATGGAATTCTATTTTTTTGCATATAATCTGCTTAGCCATAGTAGTGTCTGAGTGATCTAGAAAGGTTGATACTCAGAATAGCTGCTGTGCACAGGTGTGAACCTATCAACACGAGACTGTACAATGAGGAGGATGCACAAATGTTCTATCAGTTTATGTGTTTCCTGCACAGAATAGGAGCATGCTAGGTGCTTCTGGTCTCCTTGACACATGGTGTTACCACTGTCCCTAGCAGTGGCAGGAATGGAAAAGATTGCACCCTACATCTTCTGACCCTCTCTTTCCTTTGTAGACATCTTCCAGTTCCAGTCACATTAGTCATAGGTGTTTCATGGTCTGGAAGAATGTGTTGCACTGACCCTTAGACTGTGCTACCTGAGATATTGCCAGCCATTTACTGTCTTCATTTGCTGTGATTGCGTTGTCTTATGACAAATAACAGTGTTGCATGGCAATCCATTTTGACAGGAATGTGTGAGAATGCATCTTACACTGGAAGAAAACCTTTCTGTGGAATAATGGTGTGATGCCTATTTCTTATCCCATTACAATAAAAAGCTGATTTCTGATGAGCTCAAATTCATCAGGCCTGATCTCTCTGTAGTTGTAGGGGTGACTCTCAGGAGCTAATATCTAATCTGATGTGATGATTAGGCTCTCTACAGTGTTTGTGGTAAAATATGGTATTTGTTATTACTAAGACATCCCTTGGGAATCACTTCTCTGCATTCTTTTTGGTAATAATTTATGTGTCTTTGTAAGGATGTAAAACATACTGACACTGTCACTAATCAGTCCTACCAGACTTTAGATTTTTAGATGCTTCTCTAACAGCAAAAAGGAACCACAGGGTGGTTATCAGTAGCACATTGTTATTTTGATTTTTTTTCAAAAGGAGGAGGCATTTCAATAAATTGGAATGGCTTTTCTCTTCCACCATCCTCATTGTAAGGGAGACAGGCCCTTCAGAACTGTCAGCAGCGCCTTGGCTTTGGGATATTGCAGGTTTGCTAAAAGTTCAAGTGATGGACAAGTACCTGGGAGATCAAAATGTACTTGTGCTGTAAACTTCTGCCTGAAGGTAAAAGTATTGCACTTTACTCCGTTGCTGTGGAGTAAATAGTCCAAGAACAACGAGCAGTAGTATTTCTACAGTATTAGTAGAACATAAGATAGACAAAGCAAAGGTATTTTAGAGGGACAGCTGCTGTTAATTTTAGTTAAAACATGAAGTCCAGAAGTTTGAGGCTACTTCTGCCTTCTTACTTATACTGTGGTTCCACTGAAGAGCTCCTCTCATGGTTAAGGATGCTACTTTTGTAGGTGTAGAAAGGCAGAGAGGCCTAAGACAAGGTAAAACAATCACAAGGTCTGCTGGCGACAAGCCATTGTCAGGTGTTTGTAAGAGTCATGCCTGTGAAGGTTTTAGTATCTCTTGGGCAGGTGTTTGCTTACTGTGGCTCTCCCCAGTAGCCCTGGCAGCCCAATTTCTACTCTTACACAAGTGGTGCTTTCCAGGTCTGGTTGTACCCCACAGGAGCCTCAGAGCTCCAGTTGCTTTGTTATTACTCTTGTCCATGTGTGGGGAGTCCCTGTCTCCATTTAAAAGAACCTGAAGCTGCAATGAAGGCCATGACACAAATGTGTGAGTTTGATGTGTGTGCCTGGACTTCTGAAGTGTTCCTAGGAGCAACTGACTGTACCTGATATTAACATAAAAGCTTTATTTCTCCATAGTGAAATACCCTTCACTGCTGTGTGTTTTCCAAAGAAATTGAGTAGAGAAATGTTGCATTCCAAAGAGATTATTTCATTGCTTCTTTAAATCCTGTCAGGCTCACTTTGTAGGCTCAGTAATGCCTCAGAATTTGGAGTTATGCTTTTGATGTTTAAGATGACTTATTTGAAGTTGCAGGATCAAATTCTGCATGACACATGACTGTAGAAATTACAATCATGGAAGTGAATTGGTAGAATCAGTTATTAAAATAATAAAAAAATGGAGTGTGGATGCAGATGGTCTTCTAAATGAATGATTTTTCAATCCCTTTCACATGCTCTATCTACCAGAGTACAAGGCCTTCCTTTCTTAATGTGGAGAAGAAAAGCAGGTCTAAATTAGTGTAAAGACTGAGAAAGTAACTTGAAAATTATATGTAATTTTGTTTATTCCTTCTTGTATCTCATCAATATCACTATAAACTTTTCTTCTTTTTGTGTTTTTTTTTTCTTTTTCCTGTAAGAAAATTTCTTAGTTTTATTAAATATTATTAACAAAATGCTGTTTTTATTGTGTACAGCTCCCTTTGTTATTTAGGACCTCTGCTAGCAAATGCTCTGTAGTATTGGTGATGGAAGGCTGCTCCATCGTGCTTTATCAAAAAAAGAGATGGTCTTAACTTAAGATATTCTTGCTAAATCCAATTTTTAAATACATTTAAAATGGTAAAAGCCCAGAGTTAAGCAGCTTGGCTGCTATTTTACTGAAGATGTGGATCACCATTTTCTTCACAGGTGGCGACCCACAGATTGAACAGGAGAGTCTTGCACATTGTACAGTCTCAATTGTAGTCATATCCTCAGTGTTGTTTTCTTCCTTTGTAGATTGGAGACAGAGTCATGGCTTTTGTAAACTACAATGCATGGGCTGAAGTAGTATGTACCCCAGTAGAATTTGTCTACAAGATCCCAGATGACATGAATTTTTCTGAAGCTGCTGCGTTTCCCATGAACTTTGTAACTGCCTACATGATGCTCTTTGAGGTTGCTAACCTAAGAGAAGGCATGTCTGTGCTGGTTCACTCAGCAGGAGGTGGGGTGGTAAGTTGAACTTCTCTTGCTTTTCTGTCACCAAGTAAATGAAGCAATCTGATCCATCTTGATCTCTGAAGTAAACCAGACAGTGCAGTTTGATTTGATACCAGGCTTTGCCATGTGAGGGATTGCAGTAGAGTGAACTGCATCTGTTTTCCTATCAAAATGCTGATGTGAATGGTTGACAGGAGCTTTTGGTGAAATAAAAATGTTCTGACAATAAATTCTATCCCTAACTGGTTGTCAGAGACCAAGGAGCAAGTGTTGTTCCAAACATTGCATTCTTCAATTTATGCACTTTTTACTTCCATGTAAAAGAAGGCTGTGATGAAAGGCATAAATAAATCAATTCCCTGCACAGTTATCTGTAGGTAATCATAATCCTTGCGGTAGATGATGCTCTTGGGATGCTCCTGGAAGTACCATGTGTGAATGTGTGTGATGTTTTTTCTACAAAGCAACAGTAGGATGATTTTGGTGGAATACCAGACCACACAATGAGGAGAGAAGTTTTCATAAAAGACAGTCCAAGGAACAGGTAATAAAAAATTCTGACTTTTATGAAAACTTCTCTCCTTTCTAAAATACTTAAGCTTGTGCAAAATATTAAGATACTGATGGGGAGTTTGTTTATATTTTAAATTAGGCAGTTCTTTTTCCCTAAGACAGCTTTTACCACCTGAGAACATTAGCATCTCAGCCATTCAAATTGGAGTACCTCTCTGTTCTCCTGTGATGCCTGATTTATGCTAAATTAATGTTCATTTGTATACTCGAGGTCATGTGAGCAACCCCAAACACCTTATCCCTCATTCTGTGTCCTTAGACCTTCTTTCAGGTTCTCATATAAAAGAAGGTTGTAATCAAAGGAACAAATTCATGAGTTCCCTGTAGAAAGCATTTTTAGCTAACAATAATCCTACTTGCAGTAAAACGTCCTCTTGGAATTCTTGTGTAAATGAATGGAATTTATAATCGTATTACGCTTCGGCACAGTACAACCTAGACCATTATGGCTGACTTTATTGTTCTTTAATATTAAATCTTTTCAGGTGGAATTTAGGACTGTTAAAGCAACATGAGGCCACACATTCAGAGGGACTTGATTTTCTACAGGAATTGAAAGCTCAGTCTTAGCTGTACAATGTACAGAGCCATACAGAATTAGCTAAACACCCAGAAGCAATTCTTGTGCTTGTGCATGTATCTAGAGAAAATTAAATCCTTATTAAGATAAAGCATCCTTGCTAAATTTCTTTCTTTGTCTTCTTTCTAACCACACTCTCCCAGTTATTTCTTCCTTCTCTTCTTAAAGCACTGTTAAACTCTACAACCCTTAAATAGTCGCCTTCACTAGTGCCCAGTCTCTGTGCGGAGCTGTTCCTGTAACCAGCATCCAGCTTCATATCTTAGTGCAGATGCTCAGTGAGCAGCTTTTGGCAGGTCCTTTGCTGTGACTGCTTGTGGACCTTCACTGGGAGAAGGTAAAGGAAGAATGGGTCCTGGTTGGCTGCCAGGAGAACAAGGGGAAAACAGATTCATCACCTGTTAAGTAGTTAAATAAAACAGAGTTTCCAAGGGAAAGACAAGAACCAGGAAGGAAGAACAGCTAAGTTGGCTAATAACTGATAAAGGTCTGTGTATGGTTTGGGTGGAACTGTATATAAATAGGAGACTGGCTGGCCTGGGTGGCAGGATGCTCATTGCTGTGTCACAGGGGAGAGTAAGGGAAGAGCATGTATAGCTAGAATTGGAAAGGAAAGCTTTTTCCTGTTGCTTGATAAGTCTTACAGGTAAAATACCACTCTGGAGAGGAATGGAATTTTTTCCTTTCTGCTAACTAGACATAAAGATTTAAGAGGGGTCTGTGTTACTCTTTAAACTGCTCTAATAATCTGTCTGCTAATCCTTTGAAAAATGTAACAGCCTCAGTCAAATCATTCTCACAAAGGTCTTAGTTAATAAAACAAAGCTGGCACTGAAATCACTATGGGAAGAGGTATTATTTGTGCTGTTGCTATAATAGATGTAAGGCCCATTCCTACTTTCAGCAAGTGGGAAACCTGTCCAGTTTGTTTCAAAATGTCACAAATTCCATAACACTTTAATGAGACAATAGGCTCCCTGTGGGACGAGAAGTTTATAATTGTTTCTTTCTCATTATGCAAGATCATTATTTTAGCTGCTTCAGGCAGTTTATGAAAAAGAACTTGTTCCTTCAGAAGTGTTACTGAGGTTCTTTGTTCTGTCTCCCCAGTCCCCTTTAGGAGGATCCTGCAGCTTTTTCAGTAATGGAGACAAGGAAAATTCTCCTGGACCTTTAGTTACATATTGCCTCTGTTAGTTTATGTGACCTTATTTCTGTTTATAGATATTTCTTGTGGTGAGGTAACTAGAGCAATTGTTTACCCATCTGTTCCTGGGGTATGATTAGTATGTGACAATATCCTTTAATATCTGACAGGATGCTTTAGATAAATCAGTTTACTTATTTACAGAAGTTCCAGGGAACATCAGAAGGTGACGTAGATAAAAAGAAAATGTGCCAAGATAACTCACCTTGACAAAAGTCTCATGTACCTGTCTCTCCTTTTCAGAGACTTGAATCCTGTCTGTATACCAAATAAGTACCCTGTCTGCTGCCCACTCAGCTGAAAGGTCAGGGCATCATGCAGTGTTCCCTTTTCGTGGTAGGAAACATGTCTGGTTGTGGGGAAGCACCTTGTCTCTCTGAACCAGGAGCAGAGAGGTGGACACTTACAAGCAGGTTCTGATGTTGTTGGTGTATTGTGGCCTTCCACCTGAAGACAAGGACTTGCTGCAGTGCTTAGAAAGGGGCTTTGAAGTGAGAGCTTGTATTTGTGTTTGTCTCCTAGGACCAGATTGTTGATTTGGATTGCTTGGAAAGGGAGGGCTTCTTCAGGAGGTGGTCTAGTATTCATGTTGCTTTTTCTCTCTTGAGGTAGGGGTTGTTAAGAGTTGCTGCCTCTTGGGTCACAACCTGGACAGTGAAGCAGGCGGTAGTGACCCTCTAGGAAAACATGATGCAGGCTTACAGTTGCATGTGTGATTCAATTGGACTTTGGCAAGAAGCTGATGCTTTGTGAAGCATTCTGCTATCATTGCTTGAGCTACTGGTACCTAACCAGGACAGTGCCTGTCATATGCACCCCATCACAGTTCTGCTTGGCAGGACACTTAACACTTCTGCTCAAACTGTTACATGGAGTAGCAGGGAGATTCAGTAATTAACAAGAGATACATTTGTGTAATTTAAATGGAGTTTAAATGCTTAAAGCTATGGAAATGTTTGTGTCCTTTGGAACTGATTGATAAAATAAGGAGAAAGTCAGCTAACACTGTAATTCAAAAACTTTCTATTATCCTTACATAGAAAGTAATGCTCAAAAATAGGAGTTTGAAAGAACATATGACTTACTGTAGGACATATTGGGCTCTCTTAACCGTAGAACACTGTAATTAATGTTTGAAATGAGTCTAAGCCAGTGGCAGAGTAGCTGTGTTCACAAATGTACTCCCACGGTTTTTTTTTTTGTTTTTTTTTTTCCCAAATGAAGCACAGTGGTGACTGAAGAGAATACCCTGAGAAAACTGAGCAGTAGTGTGCACCCCGCTGGGACTGATCTGCTGTATGAAGCAATTAGCTGTTCAAAATGAGAATTGTTGAAGTGGGTGTACTCGGTGCAAGTCACAGCACAGGCTTGTGTAAGGTTATAAAGTTGCTCTTATTATTAATGTAAATCTGAAATAGTATAAATATAGGACTGTTGTACTAAAAAAGAAAGGTCAGAAAATTCCTCTTTAGGTTCTTCTAGCTTTAATCCAGTCTCCATCTCTGATTCCTACCTGGAAAATTAATTCTTTCAGGGATTTAGATTTGTGAGAAACAGTCATTATACCCATTTACTTATTTGCTTGCTCTTCCAATTCTTAATATTTAGATGCACTTACCATGATTGTGTAAACACTTTAATTTCATCACTTTAAGACATGAGGCAGAATTATTAGCCAATTCTTCAGCATTTTGATTTTACAGATTCTAAAATATAGCTCAAACTACTTTTCATGCAGTAGTGCGGATTGCTATCCTGAGTGACCTTCCCTTTCAGGCTCAGCAGCAGAGGAAGTGCAAGCAGAGTAAGTTACAGATACAGCTCTCATGTTTGAATTTGAAGGGTAAATCTGACTTGGCAGCAGATACAGGTCATCCTGGCAGAGCTGGTTACTGCTTGGCAGAGACCCTTCTTTTTTATTGTGTCTCCCCTGCATAAATTGCAAATATTGGAGGATCTGTTCCAATCTGAATCACTGAAGTGGTGATATTTCATCTGACAAAGAACTGGCACTCCTTAGTAAATCTAGTCACCCACTGTCACAGGCAGCATATAGGAACCCTTTCAAGAGAATTACCAGATTTATCCCTTCAGATTTTCTCTGCTCTGTCTTGCCCAGTGAGAAATCTTTCTCAATTTCCAGACTTTATTTGTGGCCAGTTGATTTATCTTTGTTCTTCTGCTAGTGGTGCCCACCAGTTAAAATTAGTGATTCTTTCCTCTTGGGACACTTCTTCAGCTCTTCCTGTTAGTATGTTGTCTGTGTATATGGCTAGAATCCACTCAGAAATCTCTCCTAGGCCTCTGTTTTTCAGGTTGAAAGTGTGTGTGGGGGGGTTTCTTCATTACCCCCTTTTTGTATGGTCAGAAATCTTTTTACTTGATCAGCCTGCAGACACTGCTCCAGGCACATACATGTGTATTTCCTGAGCTCCAGGCTGGTTGGCAGCAAGGCAGCAGTAAGCTGCTGTGAAAGCCAGAACCTTTTAAAATAGGTCTCACAGCATCCCTGATCTTTTAAACATTGTATGAGTAGATTGAATTTAGGTCTGTCTGCACCTAGCAGGTAGGAGCACATTAAATAGCACTCTTGTGTTTGAGTCAGTCCTTCTTGAATGTGAATAATTAGAATTTACTCCGCTCTTCTCATGGTCCTGGCCAGTGGAGTGTACAATGGCATTAATACTTCCCACTTTGCTGAAATCTTTACCCATTACCTCCCAGAACTGCACTTGTGATTTTCATATTAGCAGTTCATAGCTGTTCTGCACTTGATAAAGTGCTTTCCTCCTATTTCATCTCCAGCTGCCAAGGAAGGGAATAAATCAGCTCACACAGAGCTCTGTGTAACCAGGTCTAGGCTGCTTTAAGTGCACAAGCTATTTCACTTCAAGCCATCCAGGGCATCTCCAGGCTGAGCTGCTCTGTGCCGCTGAATGCCACTACAGCAGTGGCTGTGCTCCCTCAGCAGAGTCCCAGTGCCATGCCTGAGTCTATTTCCAGACACTGCCTCAGAGCATAATCTGTTAATCAAACACAAAAGCCTGGCGAGTCATACACAAAAAGCAATTTCCCTGACCAAAGCAGGCTGCAGTCTCTGAAGGCCTTTCTTTTGCCTCTGGCAGCCCTGTGCTCCCCAGAGGACATGTCCTTTCCCTGGGTGTCCTGCTGAGTCACAGACAGGCAGTGTTTTAACTCCTCCTCCACTGTTCCACCTTTTCAGATAGAGCTTATATCCTCTGGGCTGGGATCTTAGTGCAGGTACATTGATTGTAGTGCCACTAAACTGAAGAGGATTTACACCTAGATGTCCTTCAGCTGCACAGTTTTGCAAGGTGGTAGGAAAAAGTGCACCTTAATTGCTGCAGAAAATTAGATTTGGGGAGCTTAAAAAAAAATCAAAACAAAACCCACAAAAAGAAACCACGAAACTACCACCAACAAAAAAACACCCAATCTCTCATGGGACTCTTTCTTTCCTAACTTCTACTCCAAAACATCTTTGAGGTGGATTGAGTAGCAGATGCTGCCTTATGTTGGTTCAAGAATAACATTTCAGTTTGGCCATTCAGCAACGTTCACCTTACTGTTTGGTTTCCAACTTCCTCTGCTGTAACTATACCAACACCTTTCAGGAGATGAAGTGGTGTGTGTCTGACTTATAACACTGGAGGAAAGTTTCCCTTGATGCCAGATTAGTAGATACCTTCTCTTACAGCTTTCTTACTACTTGTGTCCTTGAGATATGGTTATGTGGCATCAGAGTGATTTCGAAATGTTGATTCTCCTCACATTTGGTTCCAGACATTTTTCTTGTGCAAGATTAAGTCTGAATGATTTTTTTTGAAATGCTGTAGCACCTCTGGGCTCCAAAAACCTGTCAGAGAAATGGTAATTTCTTACTGATGCTATTGGTTCTTAGAGATGTAGTGTTGCAGGGTAGTGTCCTTTAGATGGCTTATTCTCTCCTGCTATAAAGCTTATATAATTGTGAAAAAGATGCTTTCTTGAGAGCATACTGATCTACAACTGCTGTAATTCAGTGCACACCTTGCACATCAGGCTGAGGTCTGACTTGTGCCATTAGGTCAGACCCTTTCAGAAATCCACTAACTTCTACCACTTACTAATTTCACTGGATGAAATGTAATTATTAATGAGATAATTAGATTAGGAAGTTTTCTCCTATTCATACTTTGCATGTTGACTGTTAAATGTCAATGGCTTTATAACTTTGAGATTGCTTAAAAGCACAGAACAGTCTATTTCATTTTTATTTCCTAAAAATCTGCTTTTCTATTCTTTCATGTGATTATCTCAGTATGAGAAGTTTCTAATCCTGCAGGTTTAAAGTTGGCTTTTAAAGTAAAGGAATGTAAAGAAGTCTCAGTCTTCTTACTGGATCTAAAACTACTATAAGGATATTCATTTGTAATTAATTCTGCAGTAATCATATGTGTAGATTAAATTCAACATATTGGGTTTATGTTCAGGATACCTTGAAAAGGAATGCATCAAACAGGCTTTGAAGCTGAGGAGACACAAGACTCCTATGCCAAACCCAGTATTAGGAGGCATGCTTCAATTCCACTGAATAGTTTAATTCAACTTACTAATTTCTTCAAGGGCTCACCCTGTGGACTTCTGCATAGTTAGTAGTATATAAAATAAATATGTATTTTAAAGGAGATGAATTGCATTTAAGAGACAATTTTATAACCATGTCTATCCTTCCAGTGAAACAAATGGTCAGTTTTTCTGTTAAATCCTGTTACACGTGAAATTAATTGTCCAAGAATCTAGTCTGTACTTACATGTAAAAATTTGCATCATATACAAACAATTGGATGTGTGAAGAGTTTTATATTCATTCTTTGAGTCATGGTTATCTAATTGGACACCATCTCTGAAAGCTGTAAAGTTCATACACTATTTCTGATAGCATGGTGCCTGCTTCAGTGTCTCTGTGGGCTCCACGCTGAAAGCTGGTGGCAGACATGATGCGGTTGTGGCTGGGCAGGGGGGAGACAGAGCTTTCTGGTCTCTGCCTACCATGAAATAGCTTTTAGGAGAGGAGTGGGTATGGAATCCAAAAGACAGGCCCTCTGAATGAAGGGTATGACCTGGTGGGGTGGGCCAGGAGCTGGCATGGAGACCTCCCCTGCAAACCTCCTTGTGTACTTCATTGGTGAGCCACGGGCATTCTCAGCAGCGGGGCCTCACCCACTTCCAGTGAGGTGTGTAGCCCTCTGAACACTGGCTGCTAATCCTGAGGAGGCTAGATGACTTGAGGGATTAGAAAAGAGACATGTTCATCCAATTATAAAAATACTGGTCATATGAGTCACTTTTAGGCTTTAAATACCTACAGAAGGCTGGAAACTATTCTGATCTGGGATTTTAGATAAGCTTACCTCTCTCTGGGGGGAGGGAAGAGTGTAGTAAGAGTTAGTTGGGGAAAATAGGTTATGTACATCCTGGGTATTCTGTGTATTTCTCCTATTCATCTGGCTGCCAGTTTGCTAAATGTTAAATCATCTTCTGCAGAATGAAAATCAACATGTTTTGTACTGTATTGTTTGACCTTTTAAACAGTCAGTGGTTTTGATTCAGGATATGCTCATTATCTCTCGTCTTCCCAAGTCAGATTGAAAATGCACAAAACTAATTAGAGAATAGATCAATAACATCAGAATCACACCCGACTAGCATACATTATGAAATCCTGACTTGTCTACATCATTGTGGGTGATGGTTTTCTGGAAGACACAGAAAGAGATAAAAGAAGATTGCTACTGAAAATTACGGAGAAGAGGACCGATAAAATATCCATATTATTTTTTCTTCTAATTTTACATTAGGCTGAAGCCTGGACTTCAGAATAAGATTGTAAATAATAGAAAAAATGAAGTATGAGAGGAGTGAAACCTGGTGAGATGAGGCCCTAAGGAATTACTTTTCCTATAACTTCTAAGAGATTGAGGAATTAATATTTGAGAAAATAGTGGATAGTTTTAAGAAGAAACGGTCATTTGTGTTTGGTATTGGATTAGCATGCCTCAAATCAGCATTTGTACTTGGCTCCTGCTGTAAGCTCCTTAGAGCTGTGGGAGAGGTGGCTCAGTTGTAGAGTGAGACTGAGAATGCATCCCTTCTCCTAATCTCTTTGCACTGTCTGTTGGTACCTGTTCAGAGGATCCCAGAAAGTGTGCCGTGCCATGTAGCTCTTTGCTGATCAGTCTAGTAGGAAGCCAATCTTAAAATCCTGGATGCTAACACATGTAAATAACAATACTGTCCTATTGTGATGTTCAGCTCAGAGAATTGTCACCAGTGATTAATTCAGCGTGGTATGTGAGGATGCCAAGACCCCCGGGGTGTGCAGGTTTATCTAATTATTCTACTGTAAATAAAACCCAGGCACTGATTGCTTGCATTTACATAATAATCATCAGGGTTTCTGATTGCAACAAGCAGAAATGTTTATCCATTGATGATTTTACTGGTCATGCATACAGTTTATGGATGACCATCTTTTGGCTGCACATACAAGCAAGAATCTGCTGAATTACGTCAGATGTTATTTTTAGAAGGGCAGTGACATTTTGCTTCTGGGCATATTCATGTAACTGTTAACTCCAGTGGAATAGTGTGGGTACAGGAGGCAGGATGTGGCTATCAAAAGTCCAGCTCCAGTTTGTCAGTGTGTTAAAAGTAAAACAAAACCCAGGTTGCTTTGTCTTTAGAGTATCTTTGGATGTAAGTGTATTTAATTTATTTTTTCCCATGGCTGAGCTACAGTGCACTGGCAAGAAATAAGTTTGGGAAGTTTTCACATATGTTTGGTCTTGGATTTTGCTGTGTCATGAGCGAATTGGCAGCTGCAAAGTCTGTCAACCAATTTCCATGTCAGTGAACTAACATAATCATGTGTTTGCAGGGTCAAGCTGTTGCTCAGCTCTGTTCAACTATTCCCAATGTTACTGTTTTTGGAACAGCTTCATCTTTCAAACATGAAGCAATCAAAGATTCAGTAACTCACCTGTTTGACAGAAATGCAGACTATGTTCAAGAAGTAAAAAGGTAATCTTTTCTTTTCCTGAGTAATGACTGTGTAGTATCTTTCAGAAAGCTATGAAAGACACCAGGTTTAGCCTGCTTATGAGAAGAGATTGCATTTGTGAGATTGGGAACTGTAGTTTATTCTAGATATCCCATCTGACTGCTACAAGGGACAAAGTAGCAAGCATCTCCCTATTTCTTTAGAAGCAGCATTAGCTTTGCCTGTGTTCATACTTGGGCATCTGTTGTGAATGACATAAACTAAGGGAAAAACAACAGGCTGTAGCAGAAGGATCTGCATTGCTATTAACTACGTATGTAGTAGCTCTCTGCAGTGTTCCAAGTAAGTTATTTTCAGTGGATCTGTAAGTTTTCCAGGTTTTGGAGTTCTTTGGTGTGTTTCTATCTGCCTGGGTTTTCATCCTCTGCCAGGAATTGATATCAGAGCACATGATGTCTGTTTTAATTTCAGAGCCTTAGATTTTGTTTGTTTGCATTCAGATTAGAATCATCCTATTGTCTTTTGAAGTCACCACGTGTGTTTCTGTTTACATGCTTTCAAATACTTTGTTTTCCAATTTGTCTAGTTTTAGATATTGATGTTGATACAGGTGACAAAACTTCAAAATGGATAAGAAAATCTTACTAAAGGATATCTTTTTGGTTTTAACTGTCAGACAGATAAGAATAATGTTTTCCCTTCATCTTGTACCTGTCAAAATAGTAGATTATGTAGCTGGGCATAAAAGAAGAAATTTCTTGAAGGGGCACCCCAGGGTAGTTCAGTTGACGGGCTTCCTGTCAGACTTCTGCATTCTTCAGTGTGACTTGCAGAAGTCTCAGATCTCTTGGAACAAGGGTTACTGGCCCTCAAGGAGAGTCTTCAGCATGTAGCAGACTTCTGTTGAAGCTGTTAGCAATCCAGACTGGTGGTAGAGGAGAAAGCAGAGTGTCTTGCTGCTTTTCTGGAGCACTTCTGAGAGCTTGAGAGAACAGTTGAAACTATCCATCACAAAGGACACTTTACATTAAAGGAAATTTTTTCTATATGGGAAGTTTCACCAAAAGAGATGGGGTGTAATCTGCTGGACAAGTCCTACCATTTTCATGCAGCTCAGAAGATGTGCAGACATTTCTTCAGCTCTTTGATAGCCTTTCTCTTGGGAAAGTATACTTGTCTTTTGCTGCCCCTGAAAAATGGCTGAAGGGAGATGAAGACTGAATTTGATCAACCTCCACTTTACAAACATTGATTCAACAAGAAAGAATACTTGAAGACGTTAATCACAGTTTAGCACCAGCCTTAACCCTAACACTTGGCAGGGGCACGAGAACATCAGATTAAGAAAGAGATTGGTGTGGAAGCAGATACAACAGAAGCCAGTGTTTATGAAGGAATAAAGTCCCTTTTATTTCTGATAAATTCATGATTTTGGGTGATGTTGGCTGCTCCTGCCCTTCACTGGGACAGCTCTCTTTGGGACAGTTCCCTGATATCATCCCTGACTGTGTAACAGACCTTAACCACTGAAATCACACCTGGTTATGAAGGGGTGGAATTCTGCCTGCTCTGTTAAGTCAGTTACAAATAACTTTTGGTGACCCCACAATTACACATACTTTTCCATCTTGGAATAGATTGATGAGGCAGAGAACCAGTGGGTACAGAGATAAAATGTAGCTGCAACAAGGTAGTTGGTGCTTCTTTCTTGGTGTAGAGGTGTGTAGTATTAGCACAATTGATAGTCCTGATTAAAAGCTGTAATTGGCACCCTGTAGAGTATGCAGTGTTCCAGTTCATTGCCCAGATCCATGTATTGTCACTTTGCATGGAAACAAATTAAAAAAAAAAAAAAGATATAGTGGTAATTCTAAGACTATAAAGACAAGCTGGAAAAGGTGGGGGGGAAGAGCATAACTGTGTGCTTGCTGGAGGTTACCTGTGTGCTGTGTCTGGCTGCAGAGCAGGCAGCTGGCTGGTATTTGCCCACTGTGGTCAGGGTCTGCCCTGAGGGAAGGGAAAGGCTCTTCTTAATGTTAGTGAAGGTGAAGGCCAGGAAAAGGTGGAGGTAGGAACCTGCTTTATTGCACATGACTGGAGCATCCTGGGGAAGAAGAGCTTTAGTCTGTCAAAACCAAAATTTAAAAGCATATCTAAAACCCCAGACAAATAAACAGACAAAAAACCCCAGCACAGAGATGATATGAATATGGAAATATTCCCAGGGGATGAGGAATCAGTTCAACCGTGGAAGCCACCAAAAGCTGTTCAATCGCAAAATCATTATTCATTTGCAGTGAAAGCTCATCCAGTGGCTTGAGTCTAAACAATTTATTACACCACATATGGCAGCAGCCCCAAAGAGTAAAGCTGTCTGACTTTGCAGCTGTTTGGAACCAGTGGCTTGGTACCACCTTTGCTTGGTGAGGAAACAGAAAGGTGCATTACATGCCATAAAGCTTTCCCTTTTCCCTGGCTTCTTCTTGCAGAAGACATGGTCATCAGGAGGTGAACAGTGTTCCTGGGGATTAGATGCTGTTGACTGCCTCTTAAATCTTTGATAGTCTCCAGTTTTCTTGTTGTGTCAGTTTTCTTTATGCAGTTTTCTTGCAGTGTCTGCACCAATTACTTACATAACTCTTGAAGTGTATTAATCAAGAATTTACTATTTGGTTAGGAGGTAGGATATTGGACAGACATCCAGCTAGTGATAGGATTCTGCAGGCTATTTAGGTTTGTCTTTTTTCAGCACCATATTGACATTGCATTTGCAAAGTAATTTATTGGAAAATTAGAAATATGCAAACTGTTTATTAAAAGAGTATAAATTCCTTCTGTTTTTTATAATACTACCTGATAGTACCCTTAGAGCTGGGTTTCTGGCTCTCAATGACCTCTGTGCTTGGTTTGACTCTCCACTAATGTCTAGTTGAAACAAATTTTGAAACAGAAGACTCTTTAAATAACTGGGAAGAACTAGGATAAAATCTGCTTCCTTACGAAGTCAGAAGAACAATATAAGATGTAACAGATGTCCCTGTTCTCTGCAATGTTCATTGACCAGAAAGGCATTCTCTGACACTTTTATTCATTCAAAAAACCCTTAATCACCTGGGTTTTTTGATAATTTCACTGAAAGCCCTCACAAAATGGGAACAAGATGGTTTCTTTCTCTTCTAAGCCTGAGAGGTTTGGGTTGGCCAGCACAGCAAACTCACATTCCAGCACTGAATGAGATTGGATTGCCTTTAGTTGAGGAAAAAGTTTTCATGTAGTCAAAGCCTCAGTCTTAGTCCTTTCTAAAGGACCTGGAAAACGTTAGTATTGAACACTCAGCCTGTGTTGTGCTGGCGGACAGTCCAGTGCATTTTACTGTAATTTGAAATGCCTTTTTGCTTTTTAGAATCTCAACAGATGGAGTAGACATTGTTTTGGACTGTCTGTGTGGAGAAAATACTGGGAAAGGCCTCAGTCTTCTCAAACCACTTGGGACTTACATTTTATATGGTGAGTGGAAAAAGCCAGGTACATATTTCACATCTAAAGCTTTGCAAAGCTTGAAGTCACCGTGCCACTTCTTCCAGAGCTGAAGGCTGCCATGTTTGGACACTTTCAATCGAGGATTTTAGTGAAGATAAGCAGGGACTAAATTATTGAGAAACAATTGGTAATGCAAAGAAACCTTGGGTGATACAGGAGATGTGTGAGAGAGAGCTGGGATCTCATTCTATACACACAGTTTCCTTGAGCACTCTGTCATTAATGTAGTTCTTGTGGGCAGATTTCAGGAAGAATGTGATAGTTTTATTTGATGTGACTGGAGAATTCAAGCTCAGGCCTCTGTTCACAACTTTACATTCATATACGTGGACTGAGCCACATACTGAGTAACCATGTCTTCCCTCCAGTTCTGCCAGGCTGCCCTGTTGTGTGTTGATAAAGCAGGCCAAGCCTGCTATATAGCCTGCCTGATATATTTTAGGAATATATCAGTATCCCAGTGGAAGATGCAGTGGCATCATGGTCAGGCATACCTGCTTCCTTGGGCTTTCATCTGTCTGGCAGGGTGGCAGTAACACTCAGCTGTCTGCTGGGACTGTGCAAGCCAAGCTCTCTGCCTGTGTGTAATGAAGTCCTGGCCTTCCTGGCAGTTTGTAGTGTACAGTGTGTGCACATTCACACCTGTAGTGGTCAGATAGGTGTATCTTTAGAGCTACAGAGAAAGGACACATCTGTGGTCATTGCTGCTAAATAATAGCATGTAGGGACAGATGGCATTTTACTGCAAAGAAATATAGAAGATTTTTGGTTTCATAATGTTACACTTAACCTGTTCCTGGTTTTGGAAGATTTGGTAGGTTGTTTTTGTCATCTCAGAATACCTGTCAGCGTGATCTATTTGTTACTTATTCCCAAAGTCTACTAATCCCTTTCAGCTTGGAGAGAATATTTTTTTCTTTAATATGAAGCATGTTATTTTTACATATAATAATAAATATAATACATAAATGATCTGTTTATATATAATGTCCTGTTTATCAGCATGTAATAAGTTTTGTATGAATGACCTCATCTTTTACAGGTTCATCTAACATGGTTACTGGAGAGACAAAAAGCTTCTTCAGTTTTGCAAAATCAGTAAGTGTCCCAGTGCTGTGATTCTGCTCGTTCCTGTAACTTCAGTCTTCTCTGTAGCATCTTATTTTTTATCATTCTCATTTATCTCTACTGCACTGTTACATCTGATGTTGCTAAAAAGAGTGTTTTTCTGACTGCAGTGAAGTCTTTTCCTCTGATGTGACAGCTAGGCAGGAATCAGATCTGTGTGCAGTCTTGTTGGCTATCAGACATATATCTCATATATCTAAGTTTAAAGCTAGACTGTTATTTATTTACTTGCAGCAGAATATCCTGTTCATGGATATGGGCAACTGTATCCTGTAGGCTTCTCATGTCTGAAACTACTGTCAGGACAGCATGATGAATTAAAGAAGAACTATCTCTTAAGATAGCTCTTGTGTCCAGTCACTTCCAGATGTTCAAAGTTAGTTTCATACAGAAAAACGTTTTTCAGTTCTCCGTGTTCATTTCAAGTGATATCGAAGAGACAGTGATGTGGCATTGGATCTATTAGACATCATTAGTTAGGAAACAAAACTCAAATGTTAATTTTTCTCTTCAGCTTACTATAACAACAAAAATCTGCTCAGAAATCCTGGAGATCAGAAGGGACAAATACATCAAATAAACTGCTAGCAAGAAATAAGTTAACCAGGATTGAAAGTGATTCTTTCAGACTAGAAAACAGAGGGAGGAATCATGACTGAAGATCTGTTGTGTGATCTTTCTGCCAAGAGCTCGTTTACAGCTTCCCACAACAACCCCTTCCCAGGAGAAATAAGCCTCAAAAGTCTTTGTGTAGTTGAAAACAAGACAAATCAAAGACTGTAGCAAGAAGCTCTTCTGTGCTCCCTATGTTTTCTTAATGGCTGTAGAGGCACAATCTTTGTTGTTGTCATGCTTGAACTGAAACAAGATAATCTTTACTATGCCACCCTTTTACTGTTAAATTCTTGCATCTGGATATGTTCATATTGTAGGGTAGGCTGGCCCAACAAAATCTAGTTCAATTGAAATGTTTTTGAAATAGGACTGGTATTTATTGACCAAGTAAATGGGACTAAATTGAATTCATTTCAAAAAATAGGTGGAAAAGTATAACTAGATTCTTTATGTAATTATACTGAAAAATTAACACATAAAAATTGTATAAAAACTTTAATTAAAAATTGACACATTCAAGCCTTGCTAGGAAGTGCAGCCTTGGTTTCAAGGATGCTCTTGGGTTAAATGAGATAAAATAATTTCATTAGATACTATGAGGCTTTCTCAAATATCATAAACAAAGTGATGGGTGAAAAGTAAATGTCAGCTGATAAGCAGCACATGGTTTCCTTGGTGCTGAGTGAAGAGTGATAGTCAAGAGTTGCTTGCAGATATTTTGGAAGCTTGCATGGTTCTCTTGAGATAGCAAAAGAGGACAGTAGAAGAAGGGAAGTCCAGATGAACCAGATCTGTTTGCCATTCTGCTGAGACCCTAATCTCATGCAACACAAGGCTGTGTTGCATTTCCATATGTCAGTCAGCTGCATACATTTTTTGCCTCTTCCTTAAATAAAATCCTCACTCCTCTTGGCTGCTGGGTCAGATCTGACAGATGAGTCATGTTTCACGTCTGCCTGGACAGTTTTCATGTGAACTTTCCTGTAGGTTTCTTGAAAAATATTCTTCTAATTCTGCTGTTGTTTATTGCTTTCTAGTGGTGGCAGGTTGAGAAAGTAAATCCTATAAAGCTGTATGAGGAGAACAAAGTCATCGCTGGATTCTCTCTGTTGAATCTACTTTTCAAGCAGAATCGAGGTGGCCTGGTCAAGAGTGTGATGGACAAACTTCTAAATCTATATAACAATAAGAAGATCAAGCCTGTGGTTGATTCATTATGGGCTTTGGAAGAGGTAGGAGCAAAACTTCTTTTCCCATTTTGAAATTTCTGAAATATATGCACTTTTAGATGTAAAATTAGATTTAAATACGTTTTCTAGTTATTCATGTATTCAGCTTTTTAGTTTGTGCACAGGAGGTCTCCAGTGCCCCTGCTATTCAGCATTTCCATGATCCAGAGTTATCCATGTGTTTCTCTGATAAATATTTCTAGAGTTTCAAATGCATTGTATAAATTTTTTATGCAGTTCTAATAGTAAATGTGTTTTTTTCTCAATCTTATAAAATGGTTTGTTTCCTAAGTGCCTGCCCAGGTGACAACTGTGGTGTGGAATGCAGCTGCTATAATCAAAAACAGTTTAAAATCTGTTCTGAGGAAAAGATCTAACACATAAGCTTCAGCTTCAGTGTTGCATTTGTGCTATCAAACCATGGAAGCTGGAGGTGTTGGGGAAGTTGCTGAACATGTATCACAGGCAGTCAAACCAGAAGTCACTTTTAATGTGACAGTTGTGGAGTGGGATTTTTTAGCTCCAATGCAATTCTGCCCTGTGTCTGAACACATTACCTGCTATTACCATGAGGAAACAGGAACCATCAGACTTAATGTATTAATAATAATGTATTTTATTAAGATTTTGAATGGCTCATGGCTTACTGGTTTTGAGCCCAGCATGTTGTTCATTATAGCAGCACTACTGGCATGGACACAAGAGAGAATGTGTCTTGGTGGGACTCCACAGCCTGTGATGGCTCTTGGAGTGGGATGCATTGCATGTTCACTGGGGCTTATGCATGCCTGGGTCAGGCTGTGTGACAAGGTGTGTACTGCCTGAGATTGTGCTGGTGTGGGAACTGGCTGTCTCTTTGCCACACTATGTCTGTCCCAGCATACCCCAACGTACAGCCAGTGCAAACGGTCCAGCATGGTACAGGTTCCACTTAAGAAAATGGAAAGGAATGACCACATTCCTGGGATTTCACAATGTTTCTTTGAGGGCACACTCTCATCACACATGCCAAATCAGGAGTACCTCTGGGTTTATCAGCCAGAGGTGTGAGTGGCTAATTCACCATCAGACTGCTTAAGGGAAATCAGATGTGGTAAAGAGCAGCTGGCTCAGGCAAGACAAAACTTTCTGCTCTTGTCTGGAAGGGAGACCCCTTTGAAGAGCAGTGTAAGGTAGAAATGGGATCAAGTTTAAGTTTCTGGTCTAGGCATTTAGTAATTTCCTGTACACATAAAAATAGGAATATTTATGAATATAAAAATGTAAAACGTTTTACATATTGGTAAGAAAAGGAGAATTCAGATAGTAACAGTAGCTTAAGTAATCTTGATTGAGGATGTAACATGAAAAATTACATGCAGCAGGCTGATCTTAATAGTCAAAAGGATGGGAATTTGCTGGGAGACTTTTGTTTGATAACATTTCATCTAGCATTTGGCAGGAACACACACCATCTCCTCTGGTAGATTGTGAATGTGTAAATACATCTGTTAAAAAGCGCAGTCTGGAGAAGTACAGCTCATGTATCTGCCTGCTCACTTCCCATGAGCTATCTGGTTACTTACAGAGGAAATGTCTGGCTGGTAACTTTAGAGATATAACAGTGCTAGAGGTGTCTTTAATCACTTGTGAAGTATTACTGAAGTATTATTTATTCGGGGATTTATCATTTTAGGAATATATACTTAGGGGTATAAAAATAACTCCAGAGCAAGCCCTAAGTTAATACAGTACACAGATAAATGTGTCATAGCTGAAGACTACATGGAACCAGACAGAAGAAAGGTTTATATGTATTTTTGGTTTGGGAGGTTTCTTTTTTTAACTCTATAGCTGTAACATCTCCCTCCCCATTCAAAGTTTGACATTTGGTTGCTTTTCCTTTCCTATTAAGCCTGACTTTTTCCAAATGTTTGCTTCCATCTGACCATTCTCAGGAGTCTTCATTAGAAACTAAAGCAATATGACCAGGTTTTACTATTGATGTTTCCTAAGGAAATCTCCCCAGGATACAGTTTGTTTTCTGGGATGAAGGTGCACATTGCATGTTGAGCTTCTCATCTAGAGACACACCCAAGTCCTCCTTGGGGCTGCTCTCAATCCATTCTGCACCCACCTCCCAAGCCTGTCATGGTCCCTCTGGATGGCAGCCCTTTCCTCCAGAGTGTTGACCACATCACACGGCTTGGAGTCTTCTGGCAAACTTGCTGAGGCTGCATTCAGTCCCACTGTCCATATTGCCAAAAGAGATGTTAAACCATGCCAGTTCCAGTACAGACCCCTGAGGAATGACACTTGTCACTGGTCTCCACTTGGATATCGAGCTGTTGACCGCAGCTCTCTTGAGTGTGAACATCCAGTCAGCCAGGTCCTTATGCACTGAGTGGTCCATCCATCAAATCCATGCCTCAAATTTAGAGACAGGGAAACTGTGCAGGACAGTGTCACATGCTTTGCACAAGTCTAGGTAGATAATGTCAGTTGCTCTTCCCTTGTCCTCCAACACTGATCATCATAGAAGGCTACCAGACTTGTCAGGCAGGATTTGCCCTTTGTGAAACCATGTTGACTGTCACCAGTCATCTCTTTATTTTCCATGTGCCTGTAAGTGTGATATGAAAGGATGTATCCCCAACATATCCCTTTGAGTTGCTTTAGTCACTCTGCATCTGTTTTCATGCATTCCTTCATTCTAATGAGGATATAATCTCTTCCAGTGTTCAATTTCTCTGTATCAGGGCCTTATCAAAAGCTGCAGAAAGTAGGAGAAGGACTCTAGTTTCCCTGGCCTTTGTTTTAGGATGAACATTGCCCTGCCTCTTCACCACAGGCTGCTCAAACACGTTTACCAGTTGACTGGAGAGTGGGACAGAATTTATTTTGGATGGAGACTTTGGAAGCAACTTCATTTTCTTCAGTGCATCAGAATATTGCTGACAGAAGGGAGATCAGGATCCCAAGTACTGGCTACTGCTGTGGAGCAACACTACTTGTGTTGCTCTGTTACCTCTTGGTGTTGCTTGGAAGGGTAATTTTAATCTCAAATTTACACCCATAAATCCTAGTGAAGTCAAGTCTGTTCTCATGTGGGCCATTAGAGCCATTTTGATGTTGATGCAAGAATGCTTTAACTAAGAAAGAGAAGTAACAAAATCCACAGATACTTTAAAAGGGAACTGTAACTGGGGAATTACTCATCATAAGATGAGTGAAGTCATACAGTAAATCATCTGTGTTGAGATGTCTCACTGTTTTGCAGCTATTAGCTTATAAAAGACGAGGTAATTTGTAGATGGTACATGCTTAAAATACTGTTCACAGTGCAAAGCTGATTGGCTGCTGAGATTGCATTTCATTAGAAATGGTAGAGTTTTCACTGAATGCTAATTCTGTTTTATATTTGTTGAGCTTCATGGATGTTTCTTTGTTAGTAACTACTTGTCTAATCCTTAATTTGCAGTTAGTCTCTACTTCATTCTGATTAATTTGTGGTGTGCATTAGTATTCTCCTGAGGCTCTGAATCTTTGACGGTTCTAGATTATTAAACAGGATGAAAACTGAAGGGTCTAAAAAGACTCTGGTGTGTTGAGTAGAAATGTACATGCTTTTCTGTTAAAATTGTTTTCTTCATGATTGCAAAAGAAAATACCTATTAAAGGTAGGACAGAGTATTGTCATAGAAGCTATAAGCACATTCTTTGGTGATTTACACCAATTAAAGGGGCACTGATAACATGTAAACCAAAACTCAAGCTGTGCATGAGCTGCCAGGGCGGGGAAGACTCTACAATAAAAGGCCATGTCATCAGAATACCTGTGGGCCCTTTCCCTCACACTAGGCTCTCTGTTTCAGAAAGGGCTCTCAGTATGTCAGAAAGATTGTAGGTTTGGCCTGGTTTAGCCCATATTTCTGGGTGACCAGTGAGACTGTGGAGAAACATCCTGACCCCAGATCTGAGTTATGCACCACAGGACTCCTGGTGCTCTTGTCTCTCAGGTGATCTAAGGAGTGCACTGCTACACAGTAATAATGGTATCAGGGGTTGTACTGCCTTAGGGCCCCTAAGGATGGTGAAGATACTGGAACCTCTGGAACAGAGGTGCTACTTAAAAAGTAAGAGGATAATCTGATAATACAAGATCAGGCCGGTACCTTACAGTAGCTGTTGGAAGTCACCCCGTGGAGTTGTTTTGTGCTGATAATGTAATGATGACTTCAGCAGCTCCTCACTCAGCAGATTGCAACCCCAGGGCTATATCCCAGATCCAGGAATGCACTGTGGCACTCTGCTGTGATTGAAATTAGGGAATGGAGGCCCTAAATGCATTTATGGATCAGTCTGTGGATCTAGATACGAGTATCAGAAGACTCCAAAGGCTGTGCCTCATGGCCAGTGCATAGAATATTTTTGGCAGGAAAGAGCCTTGAACCTTAAGTTAGTTAATAAGAGTCACTGCACTGTTAGTCACTGTTGGTTTTTTTTTTTTTATGAATAATTATGAGATGTTTCAGGTCTAGCTGTAAACACAATTTTTATATATAAAAGGGAGATTGACTTCTGTTGAAGTCAGAGCTTTTCTCTATGGTGACTTGTGAAGTCAAAAACAAGCTGTGTTTAAGAACCAAAACCTAAATCAGTGCAACTGATCACATTATGGAAGACCTACTGATACCAAGATTTCCATCAAAAGAAACATTTTCTCCTATGTCTGTGTCCTCACATAGTTTGTGTTAGCTTTCAATGTTGCTAGCCTGTGGAGGGGAACAGTAGAACCTTGTGTCCAGGATCACAGCCTTAACAAGTTGCAATCCAGTGACAAGAGCTGCACAAAAGAACACTCCCCATACAGAATTTATAGTGTGTTTTGGGGAAGGCAAAGCCAGCACAGTATGTCTGGCTCTAGGACTGGTCTGTGGCTTCAAAGGATTCAGGTACTGTAAAGCTGTTTTGGTTTTTTTTTTTTTTCCCACTGAATTCATCCTCTCAAAAAACCTGCAGTCTCAGTGCATGCTGTTAGGTATCAGCTATATATACATTATTTCGGGTGGGGGTACAGAAAATCTCAAACCCACAGTAGCAGAATAATAACAGTGAACCCTTTAAAGCAGAGACTTTAATTTCATCAAAGCAATTTTTGTCTTTTAACTGGTTTTAGCTTTAGGGGAAAAAGCCTTTCCTGTATCACTAGAGTAAGACAAGGGAAACTGACCCATTAGTGACTCACCATAGTAAGGGGACAATCTAATAGTACCAGATCAGGCTGATACCTCATTACGAGTGCTGAATGCCATCTGGTGTCTTCGTTGCTGTTGTGATAATAAAATAATGGCATGTGCAGGTTATTCTCTTTTTTGCTTAATGAAAACAGATTCTTCAGCTGAACAAACTGCACCTTTTGTGAAGTCAGGTGACTTCTATAGCATCTAGAACCCATATTTGTTCTCTGAGCTATGCAGAATAATCTGGAGTAACATGATAACAGTGGAAGTGCATTTTTAGGCAGAGTAATAACCCACCCTGAGATACAGAAGATGTATTTCCAGAAGCATACAGTAATTTGCTTTGCACTGAAGTCTTACAGAAAGAGGGAAATGTAACTCATTCTGTGAAGACTCCCAGGAGCATGTCAGTGTTGCCTTTGCTCCTCTAGCATTACAACACACACCCTGCTTGTTTGATGCTGCATGTATTTCTCTGGCAGTCCATCATTTGCAGTTGTTCATGAGCCTCTTCCCTGTTGCACAGGTATTCACGCTGTGCAGCCCCTGTCCTGTGGTACTGCCACAGTTCTCCTGTGTGTGAGCTCCTCTTCCCTTTCACTGGAGAAAATAAACATCTGTAGTTGAAAGTAGATGTGTCTTTTCTGTACATCACTGTTGTTTCTTGTATACAAACAGGTCTAACATAAGATTAATACAAGCTTCATGCAGACATCAAAGTGTACAAAAATGCGAGGAGCTGTGTCTTGCTGATGTAACAGGTTTCCAGATAGAGATGTGGGGAAAGCAAGCTGAGAAGTAAAACATGAATAATTCAAGGGAGTTTACTCCTGTGTTCACAAACAAATTATGCAAGTTATAGGCCAGAATGCATTCAGCTTTTGGAAGGAGTCATGGAAAAGCTACTTCACTTGAATTTTGCCTCAGTAACAAATGTAATGAATGAATGCAAGTTCTAAATGAATTAAATTTGAGCCATAAATAAGGTGATTTAATAATTAGGATTTTTTTCCCAAGATGCTTATCTGAAGTAAATTTTAATTAAATCTCTAAATAATTCTGATGCTTTATGCTTAGAGAGAGAAAATAACCTTGAAAATACTGGAAATGAATTAGTTATTGCAGTTTTATCCCCTCTAAAACATCATGCATACCTGATTATGGGATCCTCACTGCTCTTTCATGAATTATTAAGTTCCTGCTAAATGCCTGTATAACTTCATTTGCATTTCTTCCCCACTTACTGCTATTTAACAGGACTCCATATTCCTTGATAGTTCATCCTACCCTTCCTCCGAGTATCGGCACGTGACGCGTAGCGCAGCAATCTCTGGCTTCACACACTGTTGATGGCAATGCAATGTCATTATGGTTTTATTAAAAGAGCAAGTTGGAAAGAAGCAATATGAGATTCAGATACAGGCACTGTGGCTCCATAATAAGGCCTCAGATCCATGACATCAGCTATGATTACCACAAAATCAGGTTGGGTAAATGAGATGTTTTCGGAAACTCAGACTGCACTCGTTAAGGATGTGAGCAGAAGTTAATTATTTTCAATTGCTGTATATTATTCATAAACACTGCATGCAGTTCAAGCTACATGAATAGAATTTAATTAAACAAGTAATTTATTTCAGCTCTGTGCTTTATTTTTCTCTTATTTGCTTTACAGCTTGTGAAATTTAGCTTGTTTTGTCTAGCCTGTCAGTTGAATAGCTGTATTTAAACAATTTTGCCATCTACAGCCTTCAGAGTGTTCCTTTGTGCATGCTGAGCATATTCATGCTGTAATACTTGCTTAATAGATAAATAACAGGAGAGATGGTGGCTATCTTCATTGCCTGATGCCATGCAGCATGTTAGTGAAAAGATCACAGATCAGCCTGAAAATCTCAAAGTTCCCAGTTCTGGCCTTAACAGCCAAGCTCCTGGGCTGTATCTGGGCACCCCTACAGCCCTTGTGTCTACTGGGGGCTCTGATCTCAGAGGGGGAGGTTACAAACTCCAGTGAGCTGTTCCATTTCAGGAGAAGGGTGTCTTTAATGTTACAAATGAAGTAGCAGACATGGAAAACTATTTTGGTGATATTTTTGACAAGCGATGGTTCTGTGTTCAAATACTGCTGTCACAAAGGTTGGAAGCTGGCTGGTGTGAGACTAAACCTCTCAATTAACATAAATAACAGCCCACAGCTACAGAGCTTTTCTAATCCACTTAGTAAGCACTCTGCTAAGAATTAATTAGTTATGGAGATACACTGGCAGAAAACAGTTTTCTGGAAGGCATGAGACACTGGAAGTTGAAAGTGCAGTGGTGAGTCATGATACGTGTTTTTGGGTCAGGACAGGTTATTTCTGTTTGCCCTTGTGTGCCACAGAGATAATGGCTTTCTCTAACTGCAGGCCAGAGGAAAACTACATGTAGACCTGGTCCTGATGGCTAATGTGAGGGTGGAGGGGGAAAGGCAGGAAAGTAGATATAGGAAGGATTGATAGATTCCACTCCAGAAAGTGTGTGCTGTTGAAGATAAACTAGTTATGTGCTTCCAGTTAATTAAATTAGCAAGAGGAGATTGTGTATGGGAAAAAAATGATTTGGCATTTGTTAGAAAAAAAAAACAACCCCAAGAACAAGCCTGTTATGTGGACCAAGCTGCTGATTAATTATTGAAGAAGCAGTGTTTTACAGGAGTTGTCTGCTTAGTGAAATCTCTTGGTTGGCTTTTAAGTTACAAATTGGCACACATTCCTTATGGATTAAACTGAGATGGTGCTGCTGTATGTGCTCTTGCAAGAAAATAACCAGAGCCCTAACTAGAGAAAGTTCTGCCCAAGCAGAGGACATACACTTTAGTCATCAAGGACACCTTTAAAATACTAATGTGTGTCCAGGAGATAAGAGTATATTTCTTCTATTTTTATTGTGAATGTTTTGTGCTTTGCTTTTACTGTTTGTGTTGCAGAACTTAAACTGTTCTCAAGAGTGAGGAAAACAGGGTGTCATGGACTCATTTCCCTATTCAAAAACAACTTCTAGACCCTTTGTGACATATTAGACATCAAAAGCTACTTGCTTTTACATCCTTGATCCAAATATGCTTCAATTCATTCTTATTTCTACCTGATAATGCAATGAACAGCCGCCTGTCTGATAAATAGCAGGTACTAAAGGGAGAATATTACAAACTGGGTTTTCAAAGACATGTTTAGATGCTATTTCATTCTTGTGCTGTGCACTGCTAGTGTGTGTAGTTTTAGACAGAGAGCCTGTGAATGGAACCTGGGATTTTCCTCTGTTGTCAAAAAATTCCACTGGTGCTTCGTGGTTAATTAGTTGACTGGTTTGAAATAAAGCTTTCAGTTGTTCAGGTTGAACTGGCAGTGACTGCTAATGTGAGAAATTCATCTCTGCTCCCCAGGGTGTCGTGAGGGAGAAGTCTGAGGTTTGTTTTAACGCTTCCTAGTGATTGTTTTCATTCTGTGAGAAATAATTTTTTGGTCTCAGTTCAGATTTAAAAGGACCTGTTTTCCCAGGTGATTTAAAAATGCCTGAGATAGGAAAAATGCAGTCTACTTAGTGATACTGAGAGAGCAGAGAAATGTCATCTTTGTACATCTGGCACGATACAGGCAGTTCATATTCATTCTGCCTTTGGAGCTTCCCTGCTTTCAGACTGCAAGGAGATACCTGGTTATTTTGGATGAGGTTTTGACCTTTGATTTGCAAAAAGTCAGGTTAGTTATTTTTGGGTGGTGGGGAGGGTTGGTGTTTTTTTTTTTTCTGGCAGTGATTTGTGAGTGACATTTTATTAATCAAGGCTTAGGAAGCCACCTAAGAAGTCACAAAAAAGAATCAAAAGGAAGTGAGAGATAAGAATAAGGAAAATACCTCTCTATATTTAAATGTCATAGGTCCATTTGCCTGGCAGATGCTCTAATGGCAGCTTTGGTCCCTGGGGTTGTCTTTCATGACTGATGGTGAGCAGAAATGTTAGCAGAACAGAAGAGAATGAGAAGGTTTCAGAGATTGCAGAATTACTGTGGTGAGAAACATCAGTAGGTGCTATGCCTTCAGCCTTCCTCATGTTTTCTGCTTTGATGCATTTTTGGTGCTTGGCCTATATAAAGATAACTTTGACATAAGCTCCTACTGATATGTTAGTAGACACAGAACTCATAAATGGAACGAGTTGGGCCTTTTCAGTTTTAGAGGGACACTTCTAGCTCTCCTGGGATCTGCTTATCAGTGTATCTGTGTAACAGTAGCCAAAGAAAAAGTTAATTACTAGTTCTACCAGCAAAACCAAGTTTGTCTCAGGAACTACTCATGTAGATGACTAGTTTTGACAGACTAGCAGAATTTATGGAAATCTTGTAAGCAGTAGCACAAAAGTTATCTCCTGGGTTGTTTCCAGTTCTTAAAATTTTCATACTAACGCTCTAATTAGGTTACTGGAATCTCTGCAATCCAAAGACAACGTAAGTTTTATGTTTTATTTCATACAACTTTGCTGATATAACAAAAGGAACTGTTACTGTGCTATCTACAAGACTTGGAGACAAGATAATTTTGTAGTTTCATGTAGCTGATCTTCAGCATATTATCCAGATAATCCATTGCTGGTATTGATCGTATTTAGGAAGGACAGTTTAATGTTTAACGTAATGACCTGGCATGTTCCAGTGTTTGAGCCCTACCTTCCACACCTTGAGATTCATTACTGGATCATCACAACATGGACAAAATCCTTCTCTCTAGAGAAACAAATATGCCAGTCAGAAGAAATTGGCATTTTCTGTGGCTTAAACTCACTCTTTGGGTTTGCCAGGATGTTCATGCACTTTCCTCAAAGGCTGTGAAGTTGCAGTTGGGCACTTACCTCAGTAGTAGCAGCAGCACACACTATGTACAGCTTTCTTCTGATGCCACCTGATTAATAGGCTGTTTTGATTTGGGCATTTTTCTTTTTTATTATCCAAAATTCCCTGTCATATGATGCTTGAAGAGTTAAAGTTTTTATAATATTTTCCAACATTATTTCATACTATGATTGGATTTTCCTTTTCTGGGTATAGTGGGGAACTTCAGCTGGAAGCAAGTTTACTTTTCTGGTTTTTATGATTTAGCCTGATCAAAATGCAATGCTTGTATCCAAAAAAATGCTTTATTTTAGAGCATAACAATCATTAATCAAGTTAAATGTTCTCACCTAATGAAAATGGCTCATATAGTCTATTCAATCATTTTAAACACAGATGAGATTTAAAAGCAAAATTACTCTTGGGCATAAAGACATTGCTTAGCATAATATAATCCAAATTTAATGTGATAATTGGGAGTTTTGTGCGGTATTGCGGCTTATAATGATATTATTGTTCATTACAGATAATTATATAAATTATCACCAAGGTAACAAAGCAGGTATATTGTCAATACTCCAAGGTTCCCATATATTAGCTTAGTGTGAGTGACTGAACACAGATTTTGTAGAGCAAATCTGTATGTTCCAATCACTGACTTAAAGAAAAAACTTTGAAAAGGAAATAATGTAATTTAAGATTTTCAGATGAGTAGCTGATTTCCCACTGGTTTGAATTTACTGAATATGCTAGTTTGAATATCAGAGTTCAGGCTTTGAATGTGGTATTAAAGTTCACCCATTTTCAAATGTAGGCCATAGCTGTAAGAAGGGAAGCCTTACATGACAGCAGCAAATCTTTGTTTAAATGCATGCAGTTTAGTAGAATAAAGGTATTGTGGAAAAGTGGATTCACATCCAGCATCAAACACCAACAACCTTGAGAAGAACCTGAGGCTTTTTTCTATTATATGCTATTGTTATGTCTTGGTATAATATCTTAAAGGCCTTAAACCTTCCTGAGGAAAAAGGGCTTTGAATTCTTCAGCAGAATTAACACAATGCTGTTCTTCAGTTTGAAGGAAACATCTCGTGTAATTCTAAGAGTTCCTACAGTAAAGCCTACATTAGTTTAGGGCTAGCAAAATGTGTATCATTAAAGATCTTGCCTGTTTTTCTGAGTTATTACAGCTGGTAGACATGCTGTTTGCTTTTTTGGCGGCATCTACACATGCAAGTTTAATTGAATTAGATTAGAAACTGGCTCAGGAAGGCCCTGATTCAGCTATCACATGAGTACTTCTGCTTTGGCTTCCCTGCTGCCAATTACATAGCAGTTTGATATCAGTTGATACAATCTGATGCTGAGCTGAATTGAGTATTGATACATGACCATTAAACTTCTCATAAACTAAATCAATTTTATAGCAATCATGTCAGTACAATACTTATGTGGAGTTAAGATCTTTAATATAGGCTAAGAACGAGACATCTTTTAACAGTGCTAGGAGAAGTATTAAGTAATAAAGCAAATAGGACTGCCAAATAAATTGTAAAACTGTCAACTAGTGAAGGAGATAAATTCAAATACCTTTCAACTTACCTAGATGAAGATGGTTTAAAGCTCACTGTACACTGATGTAGCTCAAACTGAGGATAACATGAATCCTCCTCTCTCAGATTACAGCTGTATTGCAATTTAATATATTTGGTGGGTTTGGGGTTTTTTTGAGTCTAATGAAGTTACAGAGTGGCACCCAGTGGTGGGACCTGACTTACAGAGCTTTTCAAATAATCAAAAGTTATGAAGATGACTTAGAAATAATTAGATTTGCAGCCCTCATGGTACTACTTCCTGAAACGAACATAAAACATTATACAAGAAATCATAGGAGAAATGTTTTCTCATTTGGATCTTTAGAGACCTTTGGGGTTTACCTTGATGAGTTTCAAGAAATTACATAACTGGTTTACTAATCAGTAAACCAACAGGATGGATTATATTAGAGAGAACCTATAAAAGAACATGGAGGGTTTTTTTTTAAAGACACAACATTAATGTGTTGATGCAATCTGATCCCAGGAGGTGGGTTGGTATATGAAGCTTCTCAGACACTGGAGATCAGCTGATACCCACAGGGTTTGGTCACTGTGAAGGTTTAATGCTGCTGTGACTGTAAAGGTGGCCATGCTGGAACATGTGCAGTCAGGGTGCCACAGTCCCACAGGTTGCTCTAAGGAAGTGGAGTCCCTGCAGAAAGAGCTGACTCTTCTATTTTGTTCATGGTAGACTTGGCACTGATGTTTGAGAAGTGCAGTGTTCAAGAATCACGTAACTCTTTGCAAAGTGGTTTGTTGGGTTCACCCCACCTCCTCCTGCCAAGTGGCAATGTTTGTGTCCACTTGCCTGGAGCCAGAATGAAGACATACACTGAGGCTGGTTAGCTCAGAGGCAGTTCAGAATCTGGTGTCAAAGAAAAGACTCCTCTGACTGTAAACATGCCCAGCGAGTGTCTAGACAGCCAGTGTGAGAAGCTGTGGTTCTGGAAGCGCTTCAGGCTCCCGGGTTCTATGGCTGGGAAAAGCACAGCTCCAGAAAGGCTGGCTGATCTTTCCTTGTGTGTGTGAAGAGACATCTCTGTTTGCCAGGAGTCCCACAGAGAAGGAACCAGACAGGACTGCTGCTGCTGGCCTGTGCAAAGGAGATCCACGGCATTCACCTTCTAGGCGTTATAATTAGACACCACTGCGGCACTATGTGAGCACTGTGCTTCTGGGCCTGCACGTGCTGAGGGGGAGACACTCGAGCCAGTAGCCGTGCTGGTGTGCAAGAGAACAAATGAGACATGCTTGTGGGCCGGTGCAGTTTGTCTCCAAATGCTTTTTTCAGAGATCACAAGGCAGTATTGCCAAGGCAGGAGTTTAAAAACTGACATCATGGAGCTTGATAGTCAATGCTGACATAAAATGTCTTTTTTTTAATTGCGTAGTGATGAATGTAATAAACTTTATTCCCTGCCATAAATTGTTATAACCAGTTGTGATTGGGAATAGAGGAGCACACTGAACTGAACATTATATATGAATTCAATTTAGGCAGGAGCCTGCTGCATCTTAACCAAATACAGAGGGCCTGTTGCTTTTGCCTGCAGCTGCCAAAACTCTTGTGCAGCCAGAGGAATCTTCCCCAGTGCAGCTGCTGCAGTGCTGCTTCTAATTTTCCTCTGCTGTGGACCAAACCAGATGTACTAGAGTAGAATCTGAACCACAGCACTTCTGAATATCCAGAGGTTCAGGAGTGTCTGGGGCATCCCTGTGTGCACAGCTGGCCACAACTACTGTAGTATACATCAGTGCTCAGAATGGAGGCAGGTTCAGTGAAGGTGACAAGTTCTGAGCTCTTCTGTTGGTGGTTTTGCTATGCTTAAGCCGTCTTCCCAGTATAAATTGAGACCATGATACTGTGAATTCTACTAGCAGTGCCAAAGACTCAAATGCTAGCTGGGAGTTGGTGGCTCGCAGGGATCAGGTGGTACCCAGAAGTGTGATGTAGATGGGATCCACCTTTGGTCAGTGGATTTGAGGAACTTGAGGACTGGTTAATCTCAGTATAGAGTCAGTGTGATTGTATTGTGCTGTTGACAAGACAAACTGCTGCAGAAGATTTGGGTCCAGGAGTTCCATCTTTATTCTGCTCTAAAAGAAATGCCAATACAGGATCCTTAAAGCTTCATCCTGATATACAACATGTGGCTCTCCATTAACTGTGTTCCAGGGATTTTTCACCAGATCTCTACCCCTCAGAAACAACCCCTAACTTTGAAAGTAATAAGGTAATTATTTCCCATATTAATGCAGAAAAAAAACCAACCCCTTTTTCTTCAAGCTTATCTTAATAACAAGTGATAATGAGAAAAGCAGTGCTGTGCCAGTTTAAATGAAGAATGGCTTGCTTTCTCACTCTGCAGGTTTGTCTAAGATAATACACATAGTCTCACAGAGATGTTCTTTCTCTACAGTATTTTGCTTGTGACTAAAATGCTAGTTTTAACTGTCATGTTGCTGAATACCCCAAGTCCTAAATTACTGGAATTCTCTGTTCTGATGGATCTAATTTCAATGTCTTTTCTCCTCTCTTACCATGTAGGAAAGCTCCCACCGAACTGATAATCTAGGTGCGCTGGTGTTTAGTACTTCTAAATATTTAATTTGGTGTTCTGCCTTTTCTCTGCTTTATCTCATTGGCTCTGTAAGTAAAAACTGACAAGGTTTGGCTCTGTAATTACAAGGCTTTAAATCTTTTTCTTTGAATTTTACCAAGGCAAACAAATAGTCATTGACGTCAGCAGGAGCTTATAGGAACAAGGGGAGAGTGAACACAGCACCGTTCTGCAGCTGTGGCTCTCCATCTAAAAGACATAGAACTTAATAGGTATCTTCAGTAGCTGAGGGAGGACTTGGAGTCAGAATTTGCCTGTAGTGTCAGTTTTTATTCCTTTGACATTTTTCTCATCTTGGGTCTGGTTTTAGTCTTGCTGCCATGGCAACATACAGAGAGGCTAAAAGGTATTCCAGAGAAAAGGTCCCTCCTTGCTGACAGGCGGCAGAAGGGAATAGAGGCCAGAGCTGCTGTGTGCAGCCCTGAATGGCAATGGCTGAATCAAAGGGGTTTAGAGGTGCTTGCTGTTTGCATGTATGCAGGGAAAGCCACTGGTGTGGAAGTTCAGTGTAACAGAGCAGAAACAGGTGACTTGGGTAAAGCCTTTTTTGCTTTCAGATGGATACTAGCAGGATGATAGCTTCCCAGCAAGGAATTAAGGCTCCATGACCAGAGTTATTTTCTTGCTCCTATGGCTAAAATACTTTAATTAGCTCAAAATCATTGATAATGATAATAACTTTTATCAGTTGATTGTGATAGTATCCATGTTTTCTCCATACTGTTTTTTCAGTAGGTGTTTCTGAAATTGGGGCAGCAGATACCCTAAGTTTGATGTGATGTTTTGCACAGTGCCTGTTATCTGCGTGTGAAGGGCTGGCTGTATTCACCACAGGCAGAGAAAGAGTCTGTTCAAAATCCTGTAAATCCTCTGCTGCTTTTTCATCACTCTTGCAAGATGCTCTGTACCCTCAGCGTTCTGGAGAGCAGAGAGAGCTCAGGGGGTCTCTGATAGTTAGTGGTGTAGGTGAGAGAGGAGAATCAGCCTGGGGAAGTGAGGATAATCCAGGCCAGTTGCAGGTGTGGGTTTGCCAGCCTCCCAAATACCCAGCTCCCAGAGGAACACATAATTGATGGATTTTGTCACAGCAGTTAGGACAGTCGAATGCTAGATGCATTTTCTCCTGCTTGCTACTCTGCTACACAGTGCAAGGAAAATATTCCTCTCAGGAACACAGATCCTTCCTACAGAAGTGTGTGGTGGTCAGTACAGGCTATTCCACTCCCTCCCAGGAGAAGTGATCCCTTGCAGAAATCCACATCACTGCATGTGTCCTGTGGTGATTGTCAGTAATCACACCCAGGTGCAAACAGCTTTTCTACAAAAACTCGTACAGAAGACTCAGCCTGAGAAAGGAAAGTATTGCAAATGCATTTAAAAAAAAAGCTTTTAAAAAAGTATGATTTCTGATGAAATATTACTCCACTAAATTGAGTTGCATAAACATGAGAGACATTTTGAGATCAGTGAAGAGGAGGAAACATGCCAGAAAAACAATAGGACTGGATTTGAGATGTCACCTTTGGGAGCAGAAAGGACACAGTCATTAGTGCAGAGGAGCCCCGTGACTGCTCGCAGTGTGTGACACAGGGCAGCCAGGGAGCCCGTGTTCTGTCCCTTCTGTTACCCCATGCCACCTCAGCCAGGATGTGGCAAACATAGCCTAAAAGGGAAATGTAGTTTTACTCTGTACTTACTGTATTCTGGAAAATTCTCCCTGGTTTAGTATGCTAGTTCACTTCCCTCAGAGCTGACAGCAAGCTACAAAACTGTTGTCCTTGGGTTCCCTCCCTTCTGCAGACCAAAGTTAAACAGACATAGTCCAGAAAACAGACACATGCTGTTTTCTTTTTTTTTTCCTTTTTTTTTTATGGAGTGGTGTGTTGTTCAGTTTTAAAAGCCATATACACCAGTAACATGAAAGAAAACTGCTCTCTCTTCTGAGAAGAACATCTGCAATTATAATGCAGCTCACACTTCATATTAAAGACAACATAGCTTTGTAACGGAGCACAGCAGTGATCCTGATAATAAAAATCATGTTGCCTCATAGCACTAATGAAAACTAGGAGTATTAAACCCTTGTTTATGCAGTATCTCAGCTAGAATATGCATCTTTTTCTTCATTACTGCATACAAATGATGCTTAAGTAAATATTATTTATATTAGAGTTTGTAACTCTAATGGAGATAGCTCTGGGCTCATTGAAATATTGTCTGTTATGAGCAGCAACAGAACAAAACCAGCCCTAGCATGAGAAATGGGCAAGTTTTTAATTCAGATTATTCTTTCATCAATCTGAACAAGATTTGGATCATTACCTGTGGCACTTGGGTTGCCAAAGTAACCTTGACTAGCCAGCTGATGTTTGCATGCCGCATGACACTGTCACCATGGAGATCTGGCCATGTGATTTTGCAGACATGATGCAGTTGCAGGCTTCTCTGACACCGACAGTAAGCAAGAGAGGAATTAACTCTTGGTAAGGAATGCTCTTGTGGACAGGTCTTCTCTCTGTCAGTGCCTGCACAGAAATAAATAATGCAGAGGCTAAATCTTGGTTTAGCTGCACATGGACTAAACTGTGTGAGAACCGTGTTTGAAGGATACTATTAACAGAGCATATGCTCAAGTAATTGAAGCCGATTGAACACCACTAGTATTTCTTTATCAAATGAGGCTTTATCTTCTCACAATATCCACACTTCTCATTCATGTGCAACCTACTGATGTCAGGGAAGCTACACCACTGGAACAGGGAGTGAAATTTGTTTGTGTACACAGAATATTCTGAATTCTCCTCAAGAAGTAGCTGTCAGGCTGTGCGATTTCCTTCCCAACTTCTGCTGAACACCAGAGTACCACTGTGAAGTAGATTTGGGAACTGTTCTGTGCCACAAACCAAAGACATCACAGAGATCTCATGAGATGATTCTGTTGACTTTTCCAACCTCTTTCTGAACCAAGGCTTCCATCTGTTAGGTTCTAGCACAGGCCTGTATGTTCAGATAATTAACTAAATGCTTCACTTGATTCTTCACTTCTTTTATTTGGCCTCTACCTAACTGCTATTTCTTTCTCTCCTGAACTTGACAGCTCCTTTATTGACAGTGTAGTTAAGAGACAAACAGAACTTCAGGAAAAACTGTGATTCTCTTTATGATAGTTAAACAGGTTAAATGGGTGCTCCCTCCTCTCTCCCTATATTCTCTGGGGAACCAGAAGTAAGATATCCCCTGGATAAAGGTATTTTGCTATTACACAGTGCTTTGTTCCACCTCTTTTACTCCTATGTGAAATTGGCAGTACAGTGACAGATGGTTACAAGGAGGTGTTACTATCTCTGTGTGCCACAGCTGTGATTTAGCAGGCTTGGCCATGGTCAGGTAGGGTCTGTTGACATGATATACTCACCCCTGAGAAGACATAGTCCCTGCATGATGTGGTGTGAGCCAGTGAGTGAGCGTGTTGTAACTCCTAGGTGACTATGGCAGCTCCTGCTCAGAGTCAGCTGTATTCACTCTCCCATACACACACCAAAAGAGACTTAGGAGGAGTTTGAGGGTGTCTTTGTTGTCTGGGTGAGCACATTGTCGCCTGGCTGCTCTGATGTTGGGATAGAGTTACTTTTTTTCCTAGTTAAGGAGTCTGGTGCTGTGGTTTGGGTTTAGTGTGAGAACTCTGTGGCAGCAACACTGCTGGTTTTAGCTGTTCCTAAGTAGTGCTTATACTAAGTCCAGGACTTTTCAGCTTCCCATGCTCTGCTGGCAGGGAAGTGCCCAAGAAGCCAGGAAGGGGACAGCTGAACAGCTGACCCCAGCTGGCCCAAGGGGTGTTCCATACAATACGGTGTCATGTTGAGTATATGAACTGGGGGCCAGTTGGCCAGAGTGTGATCACTGCTCAGAGATGGGCTGGGCCACCAGCACTCAGGAGTTGCACAGTGTGTCACTCCCTTCCTGTTTAGGGCTTTTTTTCTTCTTCCTTTGCTGTCCTATTTTACTGTTGGTCTGTTTACCGTGCCCGATTCTCGCTCCTCTCACACGGGGGGAGCTGTGAGCANGTTGGCCAGAGTGTGATCACTGCTCAGAGATGGGCTGGGCCACCAGCACTCAGGAGTTGCACAGTGTGTCACTCCCTTCCTGTTTAGGGCTTTTTTTCTTCTTCCTTTGCTGTCCTATTTTACTGTTGGTCTGTTTACCGTGCCCAGGACTCGCTCCTCTCACACGGGAGTGGGGGAGCTGTGAGCAGCTTTGCTGTGCTTCCTTGCTGGCTGGGGTTAAACCATGACAGAGGGGTAAAGTGATGTTGCTGTTTTAGGGATTAGTGCAAAGAGTCACTGAAGCACCAGTTCTGGAGATGCCTTTGTTAAATCCTCAGGTGAAAAGGTAGCACAGAAAAAGTTGTATGGGTGCTTAAAATAGTACTGGGTAAAAAGTGCTCTCAGGAGGTGATGTGGACAGAAGAGACTTGGGTTGATGGCCAGAGGCAGAGTTAATGTTACTACCTGTGTATTTGCTTCTAGCCTGATGATCAGAAAGAGGGAAGGGACACAGCTGGACAAGTAATACTTTGTGTGGTCATCACAGCCCAGATCACAATGGATGAGGGGATTATTTCACAGCTATCGAGGAACAGTCTTGATGTGCTGGCCAACTTGGATGTTTTCAGTGTGTAAGAGGACAAAAGGTGTTTCTTTGAGATGATGTGTGAAAATAAACAGCAATATTGAACCTAAAGGTGTGGAACTAATGAAGGGAAATATCCCAGTTGTAGCTCATAAACTAAACTGATGACTTGTTCCACTGTGCCCATCTAGAGGTGAGGGGCATTCCCTTTGTTTGGGTGCTTGTCACCTCTTTGAACAACATGTAATACTACAGCCTGAGAGCAGTTGGTGAGTTGGACAGGTTACACTGAGATAACTGAATCAGTTTCACTTCTGGATTGGATTACATTTGTAACCTTGGCATGGGATTACTCATGTAGCATTTCATACTACAGCCAAAGTTACCCCAAAGGGGAATGAAAGATTCCTTTAGTGTGTTCCCTGTCACGTACCTCATGTTAACCTGCTATCACCAGTCCTCTGCCACCGTCCAGTAAACCTGCCTTAGCTCAGTGTGGGGGAGGCAAAGACCACACCTGCAGAAAATCTGTGCAACAAAGTGCATTCAGCCTCCTGGAGTGAAAAGAATATTCCCTCTCCTGTCACACCAGTGTCTTTCACTTCCTCCTTCCTCCCTGAAGTAAATGCATGACTTGACTATGGAAAAAACCCTACAGAATCCATGATACTACTGAGCTGGACAGTTTCATGTCAGATGATGGAAGCATTGTTTTGACATTTCCACTAGGAAGTTTTTCCATGGCATGTTGCCTTCATTGTCTCTCTGTTAAACACCCCTGGTGCTAACATGGGCCTAAAGCCCCCAGTGTGTTCTATCAGCATAGTGAGCAGTTTGGTGTTCCAGCCTCATGGTCTCTCTTATTTTACCTCTGAGACTGGCTCTTTATAAGAGCCAAATACAGAAATGGATCATTATGTCTGAAGTAATATCCAAAGGCTTGAAAATAGCATCCATTTCTTAGGCAGGCTGCATTTCTCTTTCACACTGAAATGGTAAACCAGATAATTAGGAATGTATTTTCCATTTAACTTCCCCTGTATTTATAAAGCAGCAGACTGCTTTTGCTGGATTCTAACAACAAAATGAAGTCCCAGAGAAAACTGAATGTCAGCAAGCCTTGCTGAATACCTCACAGAGATTACTGTTGGCCCTTGATTTCTAATGCAGAACAGCCAACAAATTAGCTTGAAGTAAAATGGGTAAATAAGTGGAGGCTTAGCTACAGTGCTACAGATGAGAGTGCAGTTGTTTGTTTCAGGCACATATTATTTATAAATGTCAGACTTACATCCAGAAAAACATCTCTATTAGGGAACTTTTCCAGAGTGATTGTGGTCTCAGCTCTCAAGCTTGGGCAGTAATGGGGATCCCAGGTTCAGTCTGGAGGTATCTTCTGGAAGCTGCTGCACTTGTCTCACTTCGGTCACAGGCTGAAGGGTCAGTGCCATGGCTACCACAGCACAGAGACCTGAAGAGAACAACTGGAGATGAAAACCCAGACAAGAAATCTGTCCCAGTTACTGATTTCACCTGGGGAAAACAGTGCTAAAAACAGCCATGAAAAGTCTAAGGAGAGCATAGGAGGAAACCTAGTGCTAAGGCAGGTGTATGAGACTAATTTTGGGAAGAAAGTCTGCTAGTTAATTCAAACCAGACTGTTTTTACACACTGCCATTAAACATTGTGGAAAACCAACATAATTAGGAGCTAGCTGCAAATATCCAAATGTGATGTTATAATCAGCTAGCATATTATATTACTGGTGCTGTTTGGAATACACCTTGTTTTTCATGATTTTAGGTTTGCAGAAACTATTTGAGTAAAAAAAAAATTGTGTTCTGGCTGCTATTTTTACTTCCAGTATGAAGAACTTTTTTCTGGTCTGAGTGGGTGCAGGTAATAACATGCTTAAATTTGTGCTTTTTTTTTAACATATATTATCATGTAGAAAGGCTTTTCAAATTAGTCAGGAGTGTTGACAGAGCACTTCATTAAACATACATATATCATTTGTAACTATAATGTGATTCCTAAAATCTTGTTTCTTGGTTGTGGTATTAGTACTTTAGTATTAGAACTCTGCTATTATTACAACTTTACTGTTTTAGAAATGCTAGTAAGAAACCAAAATATTTTTTCTGGCTTTATGCAAGCTTGTACTTTATTTTAATTAGAATTACTATCAGCTCACTAGTGACAGAATGACTACAATAAAATAGTACCATGGTCCCACTGGTGATGGATTCAGTGGAGGAAAATCACCTATAGCTGTTATTACAGAACTGTTGTGTTTTGCTTTTACTGAAATAAAAATATATGCTCTGCCAAGAAATATTAGCTGAAGAAATATGGAAATCTGTCTTTCTTTAGAGATACTAAGTCAAGTTAGTGAATTATTGTGACAAGAAAGAGGAAATCTTTTGTATTTATAGTGTCATGCCATTTCTCTTTAGCAATACCTGGAGCTGAAGTGATACTAGTAAATCAGCTGTTTTCTTAAATTGAGACTACACCTGAACTACAGCCTCACTGAAAACATTCTGTTGGCTGCAGTGACATATTTTTTTTTTACAAAAATACACTATTTTATAATTTCGCCAACAAATTTGAAAAATTATTTAAGTTTTGTACACCCTTCTTTGGTTTATTTTTGCAATAGGTACCCTCAAGACCTAAGTATCAGTAATTTCATAATTAGTCTTTCTAAAATGATACTAAATTCCCCAAATCCAATAGAATCAGCAACACTGAACCATTGTAGCAACCTATTCCACTGGAAAGATGCCTTTTAAAAGACTGTCACAGAGTAAAGACCAAACTAATCTTTTTGCCATCACAAAGCATAGAAGTAAACACTGACCCAAAGCACAGAGACTACCCCAGAATACCCACGCCTGGCTAACGGAGCACTGTCCTGAGATGTGACGGGATTTTCCTGTGGATTTCTTTGCATTGCTCCTGTATAAACTGCACAGGATTATAATATTCAATCATTTTAATTTTTTAATTAGTGGAAGAAGGTTGAGAAGGATGTAACATGTGATTACCCTGGCTGTGGCATCGCTTCTGAATGGAAACTCCTGCTGGCACAGACAGGTGTAGTCAGCGCTCATTGGGAGCATTCTCAGTCCAGGTTTTAAAAATCTGTTAGAACCAGATGGAACTCCAGACTCAGCCACTCTTGGAACTTCCAGATGCTCTTCTTTAGTGTATATAATTACCTGCATTGTCCTTGAAAGCCTTTACAGCTCAGATATTTGAAAGAAGGAAGACAAGGCAGGTATTTGTCCCTTGAATTTGGAGCCCATTTTGCCTGGTCAACTTCCTTTTTCTTTGCTTTTCTGTGATAGTTTGTATGTGGACTTCTAAAAATACCTTTTGCAGTATTTACCTGGGTAAAAATTGTTAGAGGGAGGCCTTGTTGGTTTTGAACAAGCATCTCCTACCTTGTCTGGTAGGAGATTAAATATTGAGCAGTATTCTGAAAGTTGCCATTGTTGGCTGGAGAAGATGAGCCTGTTTGAAGCAGAACAAGGAATTTTGAAGAGGACACAATATCCAAAGTTCTTGTGACTTTTGAAGAGTACCCCAAGAGGGATACTGTGCTGGTGTTGGAGACAACTCAGTGCCACTGTCACACTTCATGCTTCCAAAGAAGACAGCTGTTGTGGCACCTCTTCTAGGACATTCTCTGACCTGTGAATACACATGGGTATTTCTGCCCTTACTCTCCTACCAGGGTCTGTTGCAGTAGTTGTTGCTCCTCTTAGTGTGATACACAGTACAGTTGAACAGGAATGGCTCTGAGCCAAGAGAAGTGTTGAGATCCTGACTGTAAGAGCCCCTCAGGAAAACAGACTTGAATGGGGTTTTTTCACAACAGGCCTTCTTGGCCAGTTGTGTGATTTTTTTTTAATTTTTTTTTTTTTGTAATCCTGTGTTTGTATCATCTTCTTTGACAAAATCAAAGCATTGGCAGCATAACACCTTTTCGAATGTGCAGGCATGTGTTAATAGATCAAGAATTTCTTAAGAAATGTTGAAGCTGCTAAATGTTGCTTATAATGCTAACATAGCACAACGGGTCTGCCTGTCCCAGTTAAGTTCTATATATTTTATATTCCTTGCCTCCCTCCTTGGGTCCAGTAGAGTACTATGAGGAAGGAGCTCATAGAAGGCTTAGAAGATCTGCAGCACTTGGGGAGTTACGATGGAATATGAGTTTTAATATTTCCTATGGGGCACGTGCTAAGTGTGACTTGTGACAAACCTTGAAGTTTTGTATTTCTGAGACCATGTTTCTGTTTTACAGATGACCTCAATATTGCATAGGTTGTCTTAATTTCCAGCTTCACTGTCATTGCTGAAAACCACTTGAATTTCTTGGTTTCTAGAGCTGAGAGATGGGAGAAATATACTTGTTCACAGTTATAAAGCATATTCCCCAAAACAAATGTGAATTGTTTCAAACTGACTTAAAGGCCCTTGCCCTGTGTTTGTTACCACTTCCCACTAGGGGAGGCTGATCCCACTCCAGGGTGTGCTTCAAATCAGTATGTCTACCTAAAACATGAATTAATGCAAATGTGCTGAGGGAAAAGGCAGACTTGCAATTCCTTTTGTTTCTCCTCTGCTATTAATCATTTTCCTGTGCTGCTGCCTGGGAGCTGCTGCCCGTTGGACTGACCAGGCAGGGCCTGGCTGTGCAGTGGTCTGGCTGCCTCTTGTTATTCAGTAACTGGTTGCCAACTTTCCTCACATCAATATTATGGAAGCATTTTCCAATTGTCTGCTAATGTGTGATCCCAGCACAGAGCCTGGTGATACATATTGCATCAATTTGGGGCTCTCAAGGCCAAAATCTGTAGCTGAGCATCCATTTAAACACAAAGCCTCCAAGGGCTGAGTTATATATTCTGAAAGCAAACAAAGACCAACAGGATTTTTGCCTTTTATTGCAGTGGAACCTCAGATGTTCCTTTGCAGTACTTCCAGTCCAGAAGCCCTCTGCTGACAGTGCTGCACAAGAAGAAATTCAGCTCACTTGTGCATACAAACAAAAGTGTGTCGGATCTGTTTACTTGGATTTGAGCTGACAGATGCAAACAGCAACCAGAACAGAGTAATGGGTGAGGAGTGAGGTTGGGACACAGCTCTGTAAGAAGAGGGAAACCCTTCTGATCCTTGCTACTGGAAGGGATAGTTGGTTTGAATCAAGTGTCAACCACTTCAGAGAACCTCCAGTAAATTCCAGGGTTTTCATGGGCCTCATCTACTACCAGTTAAGCCTGGAGCTGATTTTAACCAAATGTGGAGTAACTCACTGGCTTCAGTGGTAACCTGCAGACACTGAGCACAGGCTTGGAGGAAGCTCCATAACACACTCTGAGCAAGACAGGCCATAAGGCAGCGTTCACATGGGAAGGTAAATGCTCTTACCTAGTCTGCATAGAGCAGCTTAAGCCTCAGCCAGAACTGCATAGCAAAGGAGTTTTTTAATGTGCTCTGCCTTCACTAGCATAAGAGGGAATGGTTTTAATATTCAGGCACCTTGGGAAGCAAGTAGTTGCAGTCTTGGTTGAATAAATGAGGTGTTAGCAGCCATAAACATAAAAATTACTGATTTATAAAATAGCTCATGGTCTCTTAACTCAGACAGAGAGTACTGAGTGGCATTGCACTAATGGGGAATTTGACTAACTGGGTAGGTAAGTTGCAAATAGCACTGAACTATACAGATGATGTTGTATCAGCCCTTCAAACTTCTTTTCAGAATTTTTCTGTGTTTTAATAGCTCCATCTGGATTCCATAGCCACTATTATTGTTATATGTTTTATTGTTCCCTTTGCTTTTGCCTGCTGTTTGCATTTGCAAGCTACTTACAAGTGTCCTGGAAACAACTCCCAAACCTTTCTCCAGAGTCTTAAATTTGATATTGTGCATGTGAAAAATGCAGGGAAAGCACATTTTCTCCAATTTGCCTTGCTAAATATGATATGGTACAAATTAAAATAAATGTTGCGTGCCCTGCTCCCCACATGGTGTTCTGGTAGTAAATTTCAATGGATGGGCAAGTGTGTTTGCTGATTTCTCCAATGGTGTCACATCTATGTTGGTTATTTATGCCATGCTGTAGACTCCTAAGAGCTTGATTTGACTAATAAGGGTCATAAAAAAAATTATACAGCTGCTGCTTCTCCGGGGTCTTTGTTGATATTCTTAAAGGGATATTGTCCATAGTGTGGGACAAGTCTTCCAGCAGAGTTGGGTATTGTTTATGCTGCAAGGTAACATCATAAAAGTTCCTGTGACTTTCTGGACTACACTTGGAGGTCAACCTTCCCCCCAGTGGGATTCATGAGATTGTGTTTTCCAAGGTTAATTTCCAGTTATGCCCTAAGTTAGAAAGTCACTGTGTTTTGCAGTGGAGTTTTCCTTTTGTTCTAACAGATTGGTTTTTTAAGTCTGGTATTTACTAATTGAGGGAACCACTTGGCAAAATTAAGGTTGTAATATTGAGTTCACTGCAGTCAGTTTTCAAAATAGGGCAGACAGATGGTGAAGACATTTTGTGCCCAGCATCCATTAAATTTAATTGGAAGTTGAAAGCTGTATTCACTTAGTATCTTTAAATATCTCATATCACCTTCTGTATTAGACATTCAGTAATTATCTTAGGTGCCTGGACCCCAATTCAGACTTCAAAACATATTGTGGGACCCACCTGTTCCAAGTGAGCAGCATATTGTTTCAAGCTTCTATGCCATTATTCTTACAATACTCAATAAAACTATGTCACAGATGGTAGATCCTATTAACATAAAACTCTTTCTTGTCTCAACATGTCCTGTTATGCCAGCAGAAAGTAGTGGGATGAGGATATGGAACAACCTTTATGTGTACATTTCAAGTTCCCAAAGTTTCCTACCACAAAAGGGAGGAAACTCTTTGACATCTTCCAATTTTCAGTGATTTAACAGTGGTCTGCATGCTGCACAATGAACTTCCAGTGCAACACACACACAATTTCAACTCATCAACACTGAGCTCTTAAGAGTGCTGAAACTTCATACATCAAAATAAAGTAAGAAGGAAAAAAAAAACTTTGTCACCTGTGCTCATCGCAGCCAGCNACTCTAGATGATCCTGCTTGGGCAGGGGGTTGGACTGGATGGTCTTTTGAGGTCCCTTCCAACTCCTGACATCCTGTGGTTATGCAGTGAGAACCTGGAGTACTGCAGTGATCACAGTCACCACCTGGATATGGTGTGGCACTATAGGAATGCAGAATGAATGAATTGAAAATGTCATAGATCAATTAGAAGAACATTTCATCCTCTCAGTGGAAGTAGGGTTTCTTGATAAGCATTCTGCAAAGAGAAGAGCTAATGAAGAATCTGTAAGGATGAACCCCCTGAGCCGGTGTTGCTCCTGCACCTCAGCTATTACTCTTGTATTACACTAATGTTACGTATCCTCCTATTCAGAACTTGTCACCGAGAGTCAAATCCTGCTTCACCAAACACAGTGCCAGAGTCAGGCCATACAAATTCACTGAAAAATGCTCAACTATTCATGTTGTTCCAAGCAGCTGTTCCAGTGACCTTGTGTGTGCACAGCTTGCCTTGAATGTATTGCTGGGTTTGGAAGGATGGGATTTAGGCTTCTCTTACTGTGGGGTTGGAAATTATCAACAGGTTATATTTCTTTCAGGTGAAGGAGGCCATGCAGAGAATCCATGACCGAGGAAATATAGGAAAACTAATTTTGGATGTGGAGAAAGCACCTACTCCCCTGGTAAGTGTGAAGTGCCTCATTCACGGTGTACAGTCACACAGGTTATGGTAGTGACTTCTGGAAACATGTCCCTTGTGATGTTTTTTGTGTTATTTTCTTCTGAACCCACAGAAATTATACATACAATGCATTATACATACATACATGCAATTGTACAGTACACTAATTATCATAATTTATGTGTTTAACCCAAAGTAAAATGGAATTGTAATTCCTAGAGTACAGTAGTTACTTTTCCATGCTGACTGTCTGTCTGCCTCTCCACACGTGTCTGCAAGGCTTAGAGCAGGGTCAGACTGACACGTCTGTCCCTCTGATGGATGATACAGAGTTCCTGTATTAATCAGGGTATTGAACAGAAAAAGACACAGTAGTACTTCAGTGTTCAAATACAGAAGTGCTTTCTGATCCCCATACAAAAATTGGAGTCTGCCTTTGGTAGGAATTTCTTGTATTTTTCTATAATAGAGGAAGTACTATTTCTAAATATTTCCATCTGGAGCTCTAGTCCACTGGATTCAGAGCTCTTAACATGGTACTGAAACACTGCAGAGAGTAGTGAATGCCAGTCAGGCTCATGCCTGAAAGTGCACTGATAATGTAGGAAAGAGGTAAAGAAGATAATGAAAAGTGAACTTCAAATCAATACTGATATATGAAGTTTGCTTTCAGACCTGAGAGAGCTCCTGTCTCAAAAGAACAGAAGAGAGCCTGAAATTACAGTTGTGCTTACTCTAAAACTGCCCCAATCTCACACAAAACTGCTGCAAGGAACAGGAAGGCTTTTGGGACCTCACTTAGAGAAACTGGACATTATCTCATATTGCATCTTAAAACTGTAAAAACAGGAATCCATAGCACAAAATTAATACACTTACTCCTTTTTTTCTCTTGGTACTGTGTATTTACAGTAGTGATTGGTTAAATGGTGAGAACAAGTTTTTGATACATCTATTAGCTGGCATTAAAGAAGAGCACTGCCTGTTTCTAGAAGAGACAGATAGAGAAGTTGTTGTAAACCAGAGGTGTCTCACATACTGTAACTTCTCACACAGGTGTATTTCCTGAAAGCCTTAACATCAGTTTGCTACGAGTGCAGAGATGAGTCTGCTTGTGCAACCCTCCTACAGCACAGGGCACTGCTTTCAGTTTCTGCTGGAAGTGCTGGTGTGCCAACAGGTTTTGCACAGACAGGATGCTTATTTTCATGTTGCAACCGTGTCTTCTTTCATTTTAAAATCACTTTATCAAATGAATGAAACTGAGATCAGAATGAATAAAACAGCGTGAAAAGTGCTCTGATACCCTTCCCCTTTCATCCTGCAGATGGCCAATGACAGCACAGAGACAAGTGAGGCTGGGGAAGAGGAAGAAGACCATGAAGGGGACAATGAGAACAAAGAGCGCATGCCATTCATCCAGTAACAGCCAGAGGTGGTGGAAGCAGAAAAGGTTGATGAAGGAGAAGGGAACAAGACTGGGAAATCTATTCTGTGCATCAGTGAACAAATGCTGTAGTACAGTGTGTGTTGTATTTGTCTGCAGTCAGCTGAGCTATGAGCTGTTGATCATTGTTGTTTTGAACTCCAGTGCCATCCTCATCCAGTGCAGTATTATGACATTCCTGTGTGATACCCACTTTCCCTGTAGGATTCACATGGATTTTTCTGTTCCAGTTCAAAAGCCTTATTAACTTACTGTGTAACTTTAGATGGGCATCTTTCTCTTGCAAATTGCAACATCTTGCATAAAGTTATTAATGTGGTTTGGAATTTTTTTTGCAAGTTGGAAAAAGTAACAATAAATTTCCCCACTTGCTGTCTGGAAAATTCTAGTAGCTGGAGGGAGGATTTTAAGTTTGTGGATTGTCAGTGTTCAAATAGTTTTACTTTTATGAACCACAGATAAAAGTTGCAAAAAGAAAAAAAGTGTTTTCATTTCCCTCAGTCACGCTTTATCATTTTACAAGCAGTCCTATCTTCATTTTCAGAAATACCTCATTTAGAATTGTAGAATCTGGATTTGTGCAAGAAATCATTAATCAGGAGACTGATCAGTATTGTATAATTGCATTAGTCATCACTACCAGTAATTAAACACTTCATTTAGTGCCAACTATCATGCTTTCCTGTTGATCTGAGCTATCACCTCAGCCATTACAGGCAAAGGAGAAGGTCCATGAGCTGTACTTGTTAGACCCAGAACTTTGCCTGTAGCAGTGAGCATTGTTATTGACAGATCAGCATCATCTGCTAAGGACATGTTGGCTCACCTGTGTCCAAAATCCAGAACACTTGTAAATTTTGTTTTTAAATTGTATGGTAAGAATCACTTATCAGTATGTTGAGAGAAACTTGTTGATGGAGTTCACTGCTCTCAAGTCCCTCATTTGTTGATCAGCCATCAGGCTGAAGCTGAACTCCCACGAAGTCAATCCTGCTAAAAATGAGTTTTAGGCCTTAATCCCATTAGAAATTATGCACCAAGAAAAGTTTTATCTAGCTCTGCTCCATATGTATAGTTATGTTTGTCATTATTTGCCAGATGAAGTATTCAAGGACCAGCTAGTCTTATCTACCTCCCACTAGTGGAAACAATATCTAAGCATGACAAAAGCAAGTATTTTTTCCATGTTTTTCACCTATCCAAGCAGCAGCTACTCAGGTCTCAATTGCCTCGTAAACACTATTTTAAAATGGCTGCAATCACCTACAGCAGAAATGGTAAAGGAATGTCAGAGACCTTGTATAACAACATATATCTTTCAATTAATATATTTTTGCAAAAGAAAGTATTTCCCCAGGTATGGCTAGTTGTTTACCTAAATCTACAAGTCTCCTGTAGTGATAGAAGTTATAAGCTAATGCAGAGAAGTGGAGAGGGAGGGAGGGCTTCTCAGGTTTTTTTCAATGGGAAAGGACTCGTGGGCCTGGATGACCCTAGAAGATCCTCTATTGTGTTTTCTGTTTGGTTCATCTTGCTGCCTGAGTATTAATGTCCATCTCTTTACACTGTACTCATGAAGTTGCTGTTCTAATACCAGATAACTGTGCAGAATGTTCATTCTGATGGAATTTCCCTCGGGTAAACGAATTCAAAAATAATGAGAACAAATAACTGTGGAGAAAAATGCCAAAAAAATTTCAAAACATGAATTCAATCAGAACTTTGGTTTTCTCTAGATGTTGATACACAACTTCACTACAGTTGATTTTTCTTTTCAAGCTGGACTTGCCTACGCTTCCAGTGCCATGTCATGCCCAAACAGGGACTTCATCCACAGAAAAACGACATTCTCAGCGAGAGTTCTCCATGTGTTGAGCTTGCCAGTTGGGCTTTTAAGGAAGGCCATTAAGTTTTCACGACTCATAAGCTGACAGCGGTAGGAAACACGCCTGATTTTGTTTTGCAGTTAGTGTAATGATGTTGTCCTGCACCAAACCTTAACATAACTAGGAATTTTGATTTGACGCCAAAGTGAGCAATATTGCTGGTGACCTTCGAGCTGGCAGTAAAGTGGCATTCTCAAGGCCTTAAATTAGTAGGGCAGGCAGAATAGCAAATTGTTCTTCTGTTATAAACCGCAGTATGGTTGGCTCTACAGTTAAATTGCCCTTCAAGACAAAGTTGGGTGATCTTGGTCATGGCCACAGACACCACGGGGACAACAATCAAGTAATTTTGGCTAGTCCTTTCTGGTTATGTTAGCAAGGCAAAAGTACTCCTCATGCTAATTCATACGAAGTTTCGGGCCATTTTCTGATGAGCAGATTGTCAGGTAATTGCAGTGGATCTACCAACGTGCAACACGGGTGGGTATTACTGTCAGCGAGCTCAACTCCACTGTTTTACTGATACTGGTGTGGCATATATGAAGGTTACTACTGAAATGAAGGGAAAATTTTCAGGCATCTGTTGTGGAAGCAGGTTTTGTGCTAGCAGAATTTGGCCCACAAGCCCTAAGTACCTTTTAGAATACCACAAGCAGTAGTATCGTGTCTGAAGTAGTAGAGGGGATGCTGTACAAAAGGACGATGATGAGACTTGATAGTGACCGAGTCTTACTGTAGTAGAAATGAAGGTGCTTACTACTGACAGTGTTGTTGAAACAACTCTAAGACAATTGGATAGTTTCTTCAAGTGAAACAAATTATTTCTCAATTTGCCTTAAAGGAACTGTGAAAGCTTCTCTTTAACTTAAGCCTGATTGATTGAAGTGAACTGAAACACTGTTTAATTGTATTTGTTGCTTTAGAGCTTTTGTTATATTGTGCCTACAAAGCAAATTATGTTTACATAAAAATATAAATAAAATATTGAGCATAGCATTATCCTTGGCTTACATGTTTTATTCTGATATTATGGTCACATTAGAGATTGGTTAAGAGGAAAATTTGAGTTTATTTTTTTTCTATTTCAGTCACTGAGGGATATACAAAGAATTATTTTGTTATTATAGAGCACATCCAGGTTAATAAAATGGCTGAGTGAGCTACTTTACAGAATATTAACAGTGTAGATATAAAATGTTGAATGTTGTAGTCTGAGAAATTAAAAACATTATATAAGCACCATTCATGAAGCACTCGGAGAAGAACATTTTGATATGGACAGAAACAAGTTTCTAGAATTTTAGCACTCAGATTGCATCTAAAATAGGACCCAAACCAGCACTACAAAATTAGCTAACTAGAAAGCAGAAGGATGTAAAATCCCTCCCTCTCTGGGTGTTGGTTTTAACTCAGGGCTGCGAGGAGACTTACACCTTCTCTGTCTGAGAACCAGTTATATGTACAAACCTTACAGGTCACCTCAAGCCTGTACTCGAGTTCCTGGCTTTAAAGTTCTCCCTGCACGAACAGAAGAAATGGTTCAGTGAGCTTGAGTCCAGTGTCTACACAAAGAGGAAATGGCAGATGTGGTTCACTCCAGATGTGTTCTGAAACCTGTAATGTCACTGGGAAATTCTGCTTTGGTAGTTACAGCATCTCCTCAATTCCTGAGAGCAAACAGCGTTGCCTTTTGCAAACTCCCTGTGAGTACTGATGAAGCTCTACCTTTTACCAGATTTGCTGCTGGCCCATCTATATCTGACTGTCACACAGGCTGCTGCCAGGCATGCAGGGATGCAGCAGGCTGCCTCTGTGTGGCATCTGACCAATAAAATGTACACATCATCCCAGGATACTGAGTATCCCTGGGTCTCACCTCATCCTCCGTCTTGTGCTTCCCTTTTCCTTTTCTGTGAGATTAGTGATTGATCCTGGTTGGCTTTTGTCAGAAAATTCTTCTCCTGTGGCCGTAACTGCCAGCACATGACACAGTTAAAACCTCAGCTCCTAGAGAACTGTGCAGGTGTTCCTCCTGCCTGCAGCAGTCCCTTGGTGTGAGGGATGGTGGTCTGAGCCAAAACAATCAACACACTGGAACTGCTGTCTGCATTAAGGCACTTCTTCACTAAAGAATTTATATATAACAGCTAGGCAAACATCCTGATGTTCTCCTTAGAGAGTCTAAAATCAAGCATAGCTTTACCTCCTGCCTGAACTGTTGTGCTGATCGATTGCTGATCCTAAGCCTTTCCTACCCACCTGGCCTGTCTCTGGCAACTGCCTCTGCAGCAAAGGGGGAGGTTTTCTGCACGCTGCCTTATCTTTGCTGTTTACAAGGAAGCTGTGATGGGCACCACAGTGTGCTGTGCAGGAACTGGAAGAGAACAGCACAGATGATGACAAGTCAGAGGATGAATGGATGAAAAGAAATGGATCATGTGTGCCTCTGCCCAAGAGTAACAGGTGAGTAGGATTTGCAGTGTGTTACCTATTATTTGTGTGTAAGGGAGACTGTGGGTGGTCTGCGAGAGGTGTGGGGTGTAGTCACTGCCCACTTGTTGCACTCCTGTGTGGCAGCCTCTAAGGCTTCCTGGTCTTGCTCTGTTTGGCACCACATCACTGGGAGCCCGACTGCCTTCGGGGAAGCTGTTCACTACCAAGCTGTTTCGCTGCTGTCTCTCTGCATGAAGCCACATGTTACTACCAGGATGCACAACAGCCCCTCAGCACAGACCGGGAGGGAAACGGCAGCTGCACCATTGCTGCCAACCTACCCCAGCCAGCCAGGCCTGCACAAAGCTGAGGAAGGATCAAACCAAGATGCTGTTGCTGAAGTCAGCATCCTCCTTGGAGCTACTTTATCAGCCCCCACCTCTCACCAGGTTTGACATGGGTGTCCCAGACCTTCTCTGCAGAGCTTCTAGTGTCCCTGCAATACTCAATAATCATTGTTGATCTCTGGTAGCAGTTCAGGAAAATGAATTTTTACTTCCTGAAGAACACCAAGTCCTACCCACTTTCACCCCCACAGAGAGGACAGACAGACTCCCAGTGGAATTAACACAGGCAGATTAACCCTTCCCATATGGGAACCTTTCTTCAATTCTGCAGGCATTTTGGGGAGGATGAGAAAAAAGCGACAGGAACAAGCATTGACACCTTCCATGTGATGGGCCTGTCTCTTAAAAACTCAAACACTTGCTGCCATACAAGATTAGCTTTCATTTAGAAAGGAGCAGTCTTATTAGTTGCTGGTAAAGTCTTTAAAACCAACTTTTGTGAATTGTAAAAAAAAAAACAAAGGAAAACTCTTTAATCATGCAGCTTCTGAACCCTGCTGATGTTTAATGCTCGGTACAGACACCACTGGACAAAGCTGGAAACTGGGCAGCCAGGTATCAGGTGGGTGGGCTGAGAGACAACACTGGCACTTGTTGGTTCAGGAACAGCAGCTGCCAGCTATAAAAGAGGGAAGAGAGTTGGGGATGGGTTCTGTGATAGAGGGAGGGCTGCTGCTTGTTTCACTTCTGAGATTAGGAGGGCTGTGATCTGTCTGGAAAAGCTGCTTCTTTTCTTGCTTAGCAACTGTGCTGAGTTGCCACAATTAGCTCACAAGAACTGGGAAAAACAGTGAAGGAAAACCAGTTCTGGTGTGAGGGCTGAGTGGCTGTGGAACAGGAGGTGAGCAGTTCTGGAGTCAGGCCTGCTCTTGAGAGCTACAGTGGTGAGGTACTTGTGCCCACAGCTCCTGCAAGCTGCTCTGCCTGCCAGGCACAGGGGGTCCCTGCCTGCCCCAGGCCTGGCTGCCATCAATCTGCCTCCTGCTACCTGCAGCCCTGCTGGAAGCAGCTCTGCCTCTGCAACTGCCAGCCCTGGGAGCATCTTACACAATGCCAGACATCAGCTGTGTCCCTGCCAAACATCATTTTCCTGATAAGCTGCAGGTTCCGGTACAAATCACTTTGTGCCCTTCTGCTGGGTAATCTCTGTAAGTACTTTTCCCACATGGAGAGATGTGTTCAGTGTACAGTGCAGCAGTGAATGATGCAGCACCTCCACTGCCCGAGAGGAGCAGAGCGGGATGGCGGATGCACCAGATGCATCATTGATGACAAGGGTCTCTGTACTGTCCCTGGCATGGCTGGCCTTGGCCGAGACACCGAGCGGTACTGGCAAAGGCTGGGGGGGAAGGGAGCTGGACTGGGGTGCCTGACAGCAATACTGGCATCCCTCACGTGGCCTGGAGGAAGTGTCACATCAGGGATGTGTTCCAGGCACTTCTAGGAAAAAATGTTGCTTTTGTTGCTAACACAGCAGAGAGATGGTGGACAGTGAAGGATTTTTCTTTTCTAAATCAGTTTGCTTTGGCAGATTATTGTTCTGTTTCTCTGCTGCTGGTTTTTTCCTCTAGTATCTTCATTTTATATTAGGAATATTTTCCCACTGTAGATTTTTTTTTAAAAGCCTAACCAAGTCTTCCATAACTTGCCAAGTATCTCATCGGTCCTCTAAAATCAACTCTGTGAGTTCATGGACCACTTCTATTGTAGACAGGAAAATTAAATTGATTTTTCTGATGCAGTATCATTGCCATTTGGTTGAAGGACTTAAGAGTTCCCTGGTGTTTAATTCTCCACTTACTGAAGGAATCCTGATTAAAGTTAGCAGCTAGGCAGAAGTTTTGCCTCCATGGCTGAAAGCTGTGTCTCAGATCATACGTGCTCCAAAGCAAAGGAGATGCACAGAACTTTGTGCTGAACACCCTCAGCAAAGTCCCAGGGAAATATGGCTCATCCTCACCTCCAGGGTGGAACTGGCTGGCTCCACCTGAGGATCAGCCAGGACATGGTGCTGCATACTGGGCTGTAGGAATGAGTGCCACAGTAAAGTCTGATTGCCAAGCGGTGGACACGAGTGCCAGCGGTGTGTCACTAGAGAGATCAATCTGCAACCTGTCCCCTAAACGCATTGGATGCCATTGGCTGAGCTGCATGACACTTGTTCTAAGCAATTCTCATGGTTTATGGGTCAAATGTCAGTCTCATTTCAACACTGTACTTCTTACAGCACATTCCCTGCAATTTAGGTTAATTTAATAAAGTATAAATAATATTATTCATATGAGATTTTTGATCTGTGTTTTGTTCAACATCAGTGATGTATAAAGTTATTACACAGTGTTCTGTTTGCTAATCATCAAAGCAAACAGGATAATAAAAGGATAATTGTTGCAAAGTTCCTTCCTTATTCCCATAAAGATGGTAAATTCAGCTCAAACTGGGATCTCACAGGGGTTTTACCAATGGCTCTGATAGGGACAGCATCAAGCTGATTGGACCTCTAAATGAACTCAGTCATAACTGCAGTATCAAAAATTCAGGGACAAATATTTATTTCCATGTCATAACTTTTCTGGTGAGGGGAAATAAAACCAAAAAACAGGATTTTTTTTAATTCCTTACTCAATTCTCCACATTTAAATACACTATATGCATAGCCAAACCTAGTTATCTTTCTTGAGGCTGCAGTATTGGATTATACTGGTTTTGTCAAGTCACTGGAGCAAGTGTGAAGTACAAAATGGACAGTCCTTGCACAGAGACTGCAGTCACTCCTCTGTGTTTTCAGCTGTGCTGCTTCTCACTATCCAGGGAGCCTTGGCCCCCTCCTCTTCCAGAGGCAGCATGCAAGGGCCAGCCACCTGAGGTCCTGCATCAAGTGCTAGGCTGTCTAAGACACTTGGTGTGTAAAGCAGGCACTGCTCTGACAGGCCCTGCACTGAGAGGTGAGTTTGCTTCTTTAGAAAGCTCTTTTGTTTCCTGGTCACATCAGATCCATTGGAAAGGGACCACCTTGATAGATACCATTCATATCTTGAGCCTGGGGAGCATCTACATCAGGCAGCAGTGGGCAGTGTCAGGTTCCTCAAACTGAGACCCAAGCTGACAGGTCTATGTAGCAGCATGTAGCTGTGTGCAAACCTGCCAGTTTAGATCTGGAAGCAGTTTTGCCATCTCAGCAGTCTGCACTAGTTCAGGTCTAGTGCTGCACAAGTATTACTGGCTTGCTTGTACAGCTCCAGCTTTGGTGACCTGGCACCACTTTTCCCCTGCATGGAGAGATGGACCCTGACTCTTGCCATTAGTTATCAGAGAAGGAACAGAGGCTGTTGGCCTTACACAGGCAAAACTCTGTGGCCTTTAGTGAGAATTTAACTCTTAGGAACTTCCTCTTCCCCATTTCTGTGGGCTGAGAGCCTTCAGTAACATGCAAGTCTGTTGAGCAAGTGGAGAGCACAGGGGTTGATAAAGCCATAAAATAGAAGCTCTCTCTGTTGCCAAGAGAAGGGAGGCACATGGCTGCAACCTAAGCCTGCTCTTGCCAGCATTGCAGCTGTGGACAGCTGTGGACAGCTGCCCTGCTGCAAGAGGAGAAACACAGGCAAGGAGCAAAGCAAAGCAGACAGGTCCATGTCAGCTGCAGGCCTCCAGGTCAGCAGGGAACCTGGCCCTGCAGGGAGGGGGCTTAGAGCTGCACAGGTTTGTCCAGTGGCTGGAGAGGCACCGAGAATGAACATGGGCAGTCGGTGTCTCATCCAGGCACAGCTAAACTGCTTTTCTCCTGCTGCAAGGAACTGGTGTCAAACACCTATGAACCTGAGATTCCAAGGTCTTTAGATTAACCAGCCAATTTAATCAGACACATGTCCATGTAACTTGTGAAATCATGTCCCCATTTCGTATTAAACTGATTTAATCTGGACAGAGTCCACACAGTGTAATTTTAGGAGAGAATATTAGCAAAGCCAGTTCAAATGTTCTCCCATTCCTTCTGAACCCCCAGTTGTACAAACAAGTTTGACCTGATGGGTGTCTGTCTGCAACAGCTACAGTGATGAGGCAGAAACTGTATAAACAACCAGCCTGGTCCTCTACTGGGAAACACTGGTGTAAGGGCCATAAACCAGAATAGATTTACCCTGAGGATTAAGCAGACAGAGAAGAGCCTGCTCTTTTCCCTTTTACTTTGATGGATAAGCAATATAAAACCAGAGCTCTCCTAATCATTCCTAGGGTACTTAAGACATCTGCTGGAAATGAGAATAAACTGCAGTAAGAATGTACATGACAATGTAAAAATGAAATAATGAAAAATTCTGTGAAGTTTACATTTGCACAGTGACTAAATTACTTGGCAAATGCCCGATTATTTTCCATTTTAAAGTACTATTTGAAAATATTTGAATACATAGCCTGTTTTTCCCTGCTGTTCTAGTTGCCACCAAGGAATCAAATTTCAGTCTCAAAACACTTCAAGTCTGAGCACAGTCTTTAATGTCCCTTCTTCCCTGACGTGTAAGGTCACACACCAGACACAGACGACCAGTCTGCAGCACCGTGTGCTGGGAGGAAGCTCTGACACTGAAGTACATGCCAGGTTTCAGGCTGGGGATGAATGCAGGCACCAGCTGCCCTTTGAGATGGATGCAGGGGATCACACCCCCTTTACTGACAAAGCTTGCTTCCAAATATCTGGCTGGGGAATAACAATGTGAGTCCAAGTCTATCTTAGAGAGCTTCCCAGAACATGGGCCAGTTTCAGAAGGACATAGAACTCCTTGAAAGAGTCCAGCACAGGGCCACCAAGATGATGGAGTAGAACATCTTCCTTCTGAGTACCGGCTGAGGGAGCTGGGGCTCTTGAGCTTGGAGAAGAGGAGAATGAGGGGTGACCTCATTAATGTTTATAAATACGTTAAGGACAAGTGTCAGGAGGATGGATCCAGGCTCTTCTCAGTGTTGGTCAGTGATAGGACAAGGGGCAATGGGTCCAAGCTGGAACATAGGAAGTTCCATCTGAATATAAAGAAAAACTATTTCCCTGTGAGGGTGACAGATCACTGGGACAGGCTGCCCAGAGGGGTTGTGGAGTCTCCTTCTCTGGAGACATTCAAGACCAATCTGGACACGTTCCTGTGTGATCTAATCTAGGTGATCCTGCTCGGGCAGGGGGGTTGGACTAGATGCTCTTTGGAGGTCCCTTCCAACTCCTGACATTCTGTGATTCTCTGAACATTGTACATTTTGTCAGGGTGTGTGGCCCTGCCACTTGCACATCCCCAGCTACTTAATCCCACCTGTGGGTTCTCTGGTGGCACCTGCCTTGTGGGGTTGTGGCACAGGGACAGGCTGCAGCACCAGGCTGGAAATACTTGGGAGACGGACAGTGATCTGGGAGAGTGACATGAGGTTCACAGATAGCCCAAGCAGTGCACAGAGACATACTTGTCTTACAGCATCCCCAACTCTACCAGAGGAAACTTATTTTTCAGGAAGAAAAAAGATGAGAAGTGAGGATCTGTATGAATTGCATCCCCCTTTTCATGACCAACAGCTGCCTTTAGCTAGTTACAATCTTAGAATGTGAATCCCTTCATGTCTGGACCAGTAGCCCCTGCCTCTGATACCTCCCTGAACTGCACATGAGTGCCTTCCTTCAGGTGTAACTGCTGATAAGTTCTCACTGAACCCTTCAGATTTTAATAAGAAACTCTGGGCTTCTCCCAAACCATGCAGTGCAGGATGACTTCTGAGGCAGACTAATTCTCCTTATTAAATATAAGGATATAATAAATATAATGCTGGCGTTTTACATCAGTATTAACAAACTGGCTTTATACTATGCTTTATACAAGATAGCTTGAGCACTCTCGACAAGCAAGTGGCAGAACATACTGGAAAAGATGGGTCAATATACAGTTTAGTGGTTTGCACTGGAGGCCACGCTACTCTGGCTAAATTACCTGCTCAAGACACATACTAAGATTTCAAATCCTTAAAGCCAGCAGCTAACAGTGAAGGAGGATACTGTGCTACCTTCATCATGGTTCCTGCTGCCCAAGCTACAATTCACCAGGGAAAAGTAACCGAAACTTCAAAAAAACCCAACCCTCGTGGTGTGTGGTAATCAGGAAGATTTTAGGGATAGCATTTGAAATGACATTAATACAGTGACAGCATATAACTCCTGTGTGTAACACCAAAACACAGCCTTAAGGGGAGGAGAGCTGCGGGTGGGAGGGCCCTTCCACAAGAGGGCCGCATCCCCAGAGAGGAGTGTTCCTTGGCAGTACACATACCGGGCTGCTAAAGACGATTGCAGAGGGTTTATTTTTTCATTTCTACCCTCAGTATCCAGTATGCAATGTGTGATTTACACTTTTACCCCTCCATGGGGTCAGGGATGTGCACAGTGTGTGGTGACAGGGTTTGCTAGGTAGGAGCTAGGCACTGCCCTGATTTCCCCTTTCCCAGTCTCCAGCAAGGCAGGCTCGCTTTCCCCTGCTTTCAGACACACGCTGACATCTCCCCAGTATTAATGTTCCGGTGCTCCTTTTCCTTCCTGACCAGGCAGCTAGAAACTTCCTTTAAATTTTAAAGAGCCGTGTTTTACTTGGACCACATCACATGTTTTCCAGCCCTGAGGCCTGGTGCATGAGCTGATTATGCCTGTGCATGGGGGTAGTGCTGCTTCTAAGACATGGCAAAGCACGGTCAGCTGTTCCAGGGTCCTGTGACAGCCTTGAGCTGCAGAGCTGTGGTTTGGCTCCTCGCCTGGGGCCCGGCTGGCTGCCCTTCTCGGTGGGTAGTCACAGCAGCTGGGTGGGAGCAGCAGCACTGGGAGTGTCTCAGAGCACCTCTGTGAAAGGGCCACAGTGCAGGACTTGGGGACCTCAAAGGTCGTATGGCCATACGTGAGGTGGGAACTCAAGTTTCTGGGTTGGCAAAGCAGAAGGCCTCAGCCCTGGAGTAGAGGCTTTGAGTCCTTGGTGAAGTGCAGCCACCAAAGGGAGACATGGGCACACTCCTGAGAAGGTCTGATTTTCCATCTGGTATAGGAAAATCCTGCAAACATCTACACAAGCCAAAGCATATTCCGCACCCTGGCCAGCCGTGCTGGCAGGGCGCAAAGCTGCACTGTTGGTAACCTGCTCTGAACTGGGAATGTGCAGTTCAGGCTGTCTGGAGAGCCTCAATCAAGCCTTTGTCCAAATCGTTTTGTCTGGCACATGGAAGGATGAGCAGAACCTATTAATGTTCACATGTTAATGTGAAGCTGAAAGACCTCGTATTAGGGAGACTGTGATGATCAAAAATAAAATATATAAAGGGAGAAATTAAATGCTCAGGATGCTTTCAGATCATTTCCAGGAAGGGAAAAAGGCAGCACACATTACAGGAGGAAAATTAGCACAACAGGTAATTTGTGTTTACAAAAAAGAGAGAGAGACACATCCTCACACACAACCAGAGGGCTAAACAAGCTGAGCTGCTGCCAGTAATTCCCAACACGGAAACTTTGCCAAGTCCATGGGAGTAGCATTTTAAAAGACTCCATTCAACTCTTCTATTTTCATCTGGACTGCAAAGAAAAAGGCTTTAAATTTTCTCCTCAAGTTCCTTATCTTTACAGATGACACAGTCAACTTATCTGTAACAAAGTCTCTATTTTGAGAGGGATTATGGTTTGCTCTCTTTGAACATTTCTCATAGCCATCAAAACATTTATCTCTAAATAAATATTTCTTTGGAGTCCTTCTTGCCTAAAGAAATAGGCAATAACTGTCAGCAGAACACTCAGCACCTGCTTATTTTTGCAGCCAAAGGCCTGAAGTAAAAAGGATTTGGGAACTGTGCCATTCCTTTGAGGCATCAGAACCCCCTAAGAAGGCAACTTTATCAGAGTGGAGTGGCATTGGATAGGTAACCAAAAAGAGTGCAACAGCTTTGCTAACATTGCTTAATATTGCTTTGGTGGAACTCCTCAGACTTCGATAAGCAGTAGTTTCTCAGCTTTACAACCTCTAATCTATGTTCATTGCCATTACAAGAGAGTGAAAGGACTATAGGTGAGATAGTTTGGCCACATAGAGAAGATAATGATATTTGCTTTAAATATGCATGACACAAATAAGACAAGTCTTTCTGCTGCCTCTTGCAAATTGTTTACCCTCCTCTGATTGCTAAGACCCAGCTGTGAGATGCTTTTATGAAAAAGACCCTAAGAGATACAAAAAGCACTTACTCCAGGAGCTCAAAATACTACCCTAATTCATCTTTTTAGTACACATACATTATTTATTTTAAGCTTTGATTTACATCATGGGAATTGAAAAGTACCAAACCTGTAGGTAATAACAGCTAGGTTTAGAACTGGAAAATATCACCTTGAGAAAGAAGCCTAACTCTTCATCAGTCCCACTATCAGTGCCAAGGTGAAGCACACTTCTGGGGTAGCAGCATCACATACTTAAAGAAGGCATGAATGCCCTCATTTCAATACTTGGTGACCTTCAGTGCAGGTCACCGTTGGACAGCCTCGTTTTGTATAAACCTGGAACCTCTTTTAATTCTAATAGATCACTTGTAGCCAGAAAAATTCCTTTTAAGAAAGAGGAAATTAACATGACAGGAAAAAACTTGACCTGATTATAAAACTCCAAAATACCATTAATAAGTTTCAGAGAACCTCACATACCATAGGGTTAGCCCTTCCCTTTTCTAAACACACTGTTTGTACAAATTTACCCAAAATAACTTTGGTGTTGGGATGTCAGCCATAATCCTACCTCATAGCCGGTTGGACTGAGACCAAATCCTTAAGAAAGACTTTGCAAGACTTTTCAAGGCCAAAGAAACCAGGCATACAGTAATTTTCCAAGCACGACATAATTCACGACAAGTAGAATTTGCAGAATTTGTTATATTTAATTGAAGCAAATTAAAAACCAACCAATGGATCCCATTTACCACTCAAGATACCCATAAAATCTGATGCATGGGAGGCGATAAACCTTTTGTTACTCTTTGTGTTACTGGTTTGGTCTACACTGGCTGTTCAGATTGCTCCACTTGAAACTCCTTAGCCTGGACTATGATCAGTTTTCATTTTCTCTTTATATTCCAACTATAAGTGGCAAACAGCTACCAAACTTTGCTACGATTTTGGTAGCAGGTACAGCTTACCAGTTTCCTATTTGGTCAAACAGGTAGTAGAAACAAACTCAAGCATGAGGGAGAGTGCAGAGCTCATTAAATTATAGTCAGTCAACTAGCAATATGTGAGCAGTTCACTTTTCAATAGACTGAAGCATTCATTCTTGTTAAAGATATTTTTTTGCAAATGGTGTTTTATTTGTAACATTACTACATCAGGAGGTAATTAAAGGACATGATCTCCCTACATAGGATCTTATGCCACACATCAGGAAGTGGCTTCTGCAACCAGACCTATTTCAGGATCTCAGCTCAGCATCCCGTCCTCATCTTACACCAACTTCTCATACTCTGCCCAATTGCATGATCTTTCCACAAACCCAGGGATGGCTGAGAATGGAGGGGGAAAATCAACTGCATGAAGAGTTTTTCTGAGCTAGTTTACAGGAGCTTATAAATGTCGAACTGTCTCAGAGGGGAACAGACCTGTTACCTTGAAGAGCCTTTGTGGAGAAACTGAAATAAACATTTTACCAAAGGATGCTTATGCTCTGAATGGTTCAGTTGTCTGAAAGCAAACTGGATGAGGTGGGGAGACTGGACACAGGTATCTGCACAGTACAGCAGCTGTGGCCTTTACAAGATGCTTCCTATCATACAGAACACTTCAAGAGTGATTTGAACTATGCATGAAGAGAAATTACAGTTTTGTATGCATCCAGAAGCTGTATTATACAGGTGTATAGTCTGGATGCAGCTATAAAGGTGTGAATTATTTATTCTTGTATAGGACATTCTGATGTGGAAAGAGGAATTTTGTCCCAGGAAAAAATTACACCTATATGTAGGTGTATAGGGCTGTATTATCACTCTCTGGGTTGTATTATGTTACTATAACAATGCTAGTAAAATAAAAGTTACAACTCTAAATTACACTGTACTGCTGGTTTGCAGACCATACGTAGACCAGGTTACTCACCTCAGTGAGGCTCTAGGCCTACTTGGTGCTTCAATTTCCCATATCCTCACAGTAGTACTGGGAGTTTGCTGCTTCTCAGCAACATATTATGACTTTTTCCTGACTCTCCTGCCCACACACTCTACACAAGAAGTTAGACTTGCTTCCGATAGATTAGTCCTAAGAGTGTGAAACCCATTTCTCAAATACTGTAGACAGATTCTAGACAAACAAGGCCTATGCCCTCATGGTCCCTCACAGAAGCTGCAGCTTTGTGAGGCAGAGTTTAGGAGTTAAGTCCAGCTGAGCTGCTTGCAGACTGGTAAAATGATGAAAAAGACTTCTGAGTGAGGGCAAGGAAGCTTTCAAAACAGAGTTTCAGTCTGTCTTAAAAGGACACAACATGGTCTGCTCCAAAAAGCACAGGTTTTTACTGACGCTCTTGGCCAAAGACTCTCAGAACACCAAGTCTATGTCTTCTTTATACCTCTGATTCCAGTGAGTTGTGTGTTTACCTCAGGAGAGTACAAATCTTTTTTCAGTCAGACCCACTTCACAGAAAATAAAAAAAAAAAGCCTGTGTTAGAAAGCTCAAGCTCGTAAGAGCAGGAACAAATACCTTCTGGTAGTGAGTCCTTAAACACAGACACAAAATGCTTGCTGACCCCAGGTGCTGGTCCTGCCTCGCTGGCCTGTGGGACAGCTAAACTCCACGTGAAACAATTCCAGGGGTTTACAGGTCCATTACTGATGCAACCCAAAATTAGAACTAGTCTAACAGGCTATGAGCTGCAGTGGTTCGGGATCAGCTTTTTGTGCAATTCTGCAGCCTCTGAGAAGGGACAAAGTGAAAAAAAAACCAACAACTGGAAGCAGTTATTGATTCAGCTGTCTGCCCTTAATTAACTTATGTATGCCTCAATATTACAGGTATAAAATATGGATCAACCCTTAACTTAGAGTTAGTTCTAAATGACAGATTAAATCTTGAACTAGACCCTTGCAAAGCTCCTTGTTTTTCTCTCTGACAGCTCACATTTCAGTTTCTGGTGTGCTGGTTGGAATGACAGCTTTCTCCACACGGAACTGTGTACTGAAATATGCCACTGAGTGATTTGTTACACAGCCCTGGGTGGGTGGGACCCTGTAATAACCATCTCTGGTGTGATAGATCCATAATAGCACTGAGAGATTCACATTATTGATCCAGAAGTCTCCCTATGCAATAAAATGTACTTCAATATTTTGAAGCAGGACCACTGAAATCAAGTTGTATCATATGAGGATGCAATTATAAAAAGTTTATTAACTAATGATTAATAGATGCTTACTAGTTATAGATCATTAGAATACATCTAGTTACTTAAAGGTATCCAAAACAGATGGTGTAGGTGTGTTTTAAATTATAAGTAAAGTTCTCTTAGACCATATGTGGGGTTGGAAAAAGCCAGTATGCATTCATGTAGCATAACAGCATGTCCCTAAATCTCAGCTTTCATTTATTAAAACTAATAAGTCTCCTGCTGTTACAGTTTTGAAAAAAAAATAATCTGGTAACGTGAGGAGAATGTAACTAAGGCAGAGATGGCAAAGAGATGTCTGAAGAAACAGCTCTGAGGGTCATGAACTGTGCTTGCCAGCACCCCATCACCCAATGATGACTTCAGTGTCAATATTTCAAACAAACTCTCTTGTGAGGGTAGGGGAGAGAGAAGAAGGGTGTGATGGATGAGCACATTACTGTGACAATTTCATTTGTCCAGCAAAATCAGTGAGAGGTTCTCCTGCTTATAGAAACACCCATTAAAAACTAACCCCACAAAACTCAGAGCCCAAGGGCAAATGAAAGATGTCCAAATGCAGAGAGCTCTTTGGAGTCCAGAGACATTGCCCTGCTTTGAGCATGTTGTGCTCTACTGAGAGCTGTATGTCTTCCTCTGACCATAGTTAGGGTTAGAGAACCTTTGGAAGAACACTGCTATCTTTTGTTCCCCTGACTAGACCCTGCTGATAGCACATACTGTTCTCAGTCAGAGATGCAGTCATCTCTACTAGGTATTTATTAACTCTTCATAAAGCAATGAATGCACTACTCACATGATGTAATCTTAGTGTGTATATGTGTGTGTGCATATGGCTGCAATGTTTCCATTTACTCAGGAGTAAGTAAATTCTTTTTCTGTTCCAGCATAAATATGACCATGACCATCTTGGGTCAGAGCCATGCTGGGTGAGCCTGTTATATTTGTAGAAATCTTTTGTCTGCCCCTCCTTGAGACTGGCATGGCACAAGGTGTTTGTGAGCATCCATCAGCTCTTCCTTACATTTTGTCTTCAAAGTTAAAATGGAGACATGGCAATTGGTGGCTATCAGTGCCCTGTTCAGTGGCCTCTGTAAAAGCAACCTGTCCCAGCTGAACTCAAAAAGGAAATAGGAATTTCAGATGAGATGTGAGAACAAGGGGGTGCCTTATGCTACAGCCAGCTTAAGCATTAAACACATTTCGTAAGCAAGGAGTACAGCCAACCCTATCACTACACTTTTAAAAACTGACCTCAGTTGGTCCCTGCTGAGATGTGTCTGTGTGACTTGCTCTCAGAGCTGCTCAAGAGAATCTCTTCAAGCTTCTTACTAAGTTCTTTACAGGAGACATGGCACAAACTGGACTTAGGATTTTTCTACTCATAAGTATACTACTGCTGGATCAGACCATCAGCCAGGCTTCCAAACTCAGAGCCAGGAAGCACAGCAAACGCAGAGTGAAAGGTACAGGGTTTTAACTGGGAGGAGGGATAGAAGCTTATAGACTGTGCAGGTTTACTATGTACTTAAATAACACTGCATGAACAAGACACTAACATTATACAAATGTTTATTAACAGTTGAGTCTATATTACATTTGTCTTAAAAATATTTTATGTGTATTAGCAAAGCGAAAAACAAGGTGGCAGAATGACTTATGGAAATAGAGTTGTAGAGCAGTCATAAATTTGCTGTGCCTATTCACCTCCTCTCAACATTATTTAGGATTCAGAGGTAGAGCTGAGAGAGAACTCTGGATGATCATTCTCAGTTATGTAGCTATACCAAGAGCAAATGAATGGAAATCCATGTGCATACATTCTGAGGGTCATTGTTCAGATTCTTAAAAAATGTTATAAGTTTGACAGAATTTCTGTCTAATATTTGTGGAATATTACTTTATCTGTGTGAAAAGTACTGTGAAATGGCAAGTCAAACTAATGAAAAAGAATTAGCAGAAAAAGATAAAGCACGAATTCCCAGAGCAAAGTTTACAGAGCAAATACAGAACCACTGAATGTTGTTTGGAAATGTCTGTGTATTTAATTTAAAGACTTATTTCTAATAGAAGAGGGTATGATGGGGGTTACACTAATGGCAAATATTTAAATTCTCAGCCAGTGGAAAAAAAATTGATAAAGCCATTATACAACACGATTACACTGCTCTAGAGCTATGCAATTATATATACTGCCTCCTCCTGTGAATCTTTGTAGGTTTTAGCTTCCTATTCTAAGGACAGGCTCCTCATACATTTGTTTTGCCAGCATATTTGTCTGTTCAGCTTCCACTACTTTTGAACTTGAAAAAATCTGGCAGAAGAATGGAGCTCTTGAGGATAAATTTCCCACTAGTTTATGAAATTCAGAATGTATAAAGATCTGCATTATGTCTCACTATGAGAAGGTGGCACCAGGAGCTCAGCTTGTTCTGCATTTTTTTTGAAGAAGACTGGGGTCACAGAGAGGCTCCTGCAAACTGGGAATTGCAGGAACATGGATTGAGGAACTGGGAGTCCTGCCTTGAGCAACCAGGGAGTCATGAGGGACAGCTGGGGTTATCCCCACAGGCAGTAGGGAATGTGGAGAAGATATGAGTTTTCTGGGGTGCAGCTGGAGGATTAGGTGATGTAACAGAGATCTGTAGGAACTGTGGTTTTGTTAGTTCTGCTTCATATGAAAGAGCTTATTTATTCCTCATGCTCATTACTGTGGCTTCTGGAAGGTCTGGTTACTGCTGCAATCAAATTGTAATCTTGTGCAATGGAAACATGCCTGCTAGTCTTTTGATGGTGGTGGATTATTATAATGATTAAGAAGAAAAAAGAATAGAAAAGAGTACCTGAAAATAATAAAAAAAGTCTAAAGTGCAGATTACCTTCTTTTCTTGTCCCACTCTCTCACTGGTGCTTTTGTAAGTGCTACAAAATGGCAATTCAGACTGAGTTTGAGTGATGTAACACCAGGCCTCCTCTGTACAGAGGGAGGAAGACTCCTCCTGGGGAGGGGAAACTGCAGCCCAGCAAGCTCATCTGCATACATTTAGACTATGAAGTTGGATTATATTAACTGTTCCTCACTGTGTTAAAACAAGAATAGAATGAAAGATCTTTGCTCACAGATACAGCATTTCTTTGAATAAACACAGCTTGTGTTCTGTTATTATTTGTAAGTCCTATGTACACAACACAGTGTGTACAGGTTCAAAAGCAAATAGGCAAATTTTGCTGTAAATTAGATATGGGCACACTAAATACTGATTAGTTACAACAGTGCCTGGTTTTCAACTAGTTACTGGGAGATGATGTAACTGAAAATGAGATTGGAACAATGAGGTAAAAGGTAAAAGTCAGTTCTTCCTGTTTGTTTGGGTTTTGTGGGTTTTTTTTTTATTTGGTTTGTTTGTTTTACAGGAACCCTAGAGGAATCCTTTCATTAAGGAAAGAGAAATTTCTTTAAGAGAAACCAAATCAACTTTTAGCAGTGCAGACAGCCATCATGTTTTGAAGGATATTTTAACATACTTTTTGTGCATCTCAATTTCTCTATTTCTTTTCTTTAAGAAAAAGATGACCTAAAGACCCAGATTGACAAATTGTGGCGAGAAGTAAATGCTCTGAAAGAAATGCAAGCACTTCAGACAGGTAAAACACGAGTTTACACTGGTGAATGGCTTCCAGAAGTTATCACTGCCTTTCCTCTCTCCTTCACTCCCATCCTTCTCTTTAATGGGGATTTGTGACTGAGAAATACAACTCCTTAAGAGTATGGTGTGCCATAGCTGTAATGGTGAGACAAATGTTAAAAGCATTCAAGTAAAATCAAATCTGAACTAATGGAGTGCAAGTAATGAATCTTCACTAAGCAAGGATTAATTTGGAGCAAGAACTGCTTTCATCTTTGCTATGCCCAACCTCAAGCTGTGATTTGAGGTGTAATCAAAGGTAACACAACAAGGGTTTCTGGGTTTGAGAGTCTAGATGGTCAAGGAGTTAGGTCCCCAGCTTTGATATGATACATGGTCTAACTATCAAGGCAAAAATATTAACGAAAAAGGCTGATACACCCTCAAATAAAAGCTAGAAGGACTGATTCTTTTTAAAGTGTGACATTAAACACTGAATGTTGTCATAAAACTTTAATTACCCACTGTGAGTTCAGAAGTATCCTGTATGATTGTGCACAGCCTTGAAGTATTTAAATAGCCAGATGGAAATTTCCAAACAAAATAAGAATGGTAAATACACAAGCACCTACAGACAGTTGTGCTTTTTCACAGCTCTTGACAAAATTTGGCATTTTAACTTGTACAAGAGGACACTACAGAGGAAATGACATCATTCATATGAAACAGAACACGTTTTCCTTAGGGACAGTAATATCTGGGTTGTCCTGTTTTATATCTAAGGACACATAGAGCTTTTTGAGATTTACAAAATATTTTTATTTTAAATTTCTTATAAGAAGACTTTGTAAGTTTTTTAAAAGAGGGAGCCTGTGCTAGACAAGTGACTCTTGTTTAAAAGTAGTTCTTGTGTTGCTTCCAGAAGGAGCTTGGGAGTAAGCATGCAGTGGCTTAGAAATGAAACCAGAGACAGGAGATTTTCTATCCTCAAAACTTATTTTGAGCTGTATTCTAAATTCAGAACCCACACTGTTCAACTGGATTCCAAGTTTAGTGAAAAGAGATCTATCACCCCTCACCTAGCTCTGACTGTGATTATTATGGCCTTCTGATATTTGAAAAAAGAGCTGCTTTTTTAGCTTATGGACATTTCCAAGATGCTTTTTACAATCTGATCTCTTCTTTTGCTTGAGTTCCCTAGGTCTCCTTTCTGCACACTGTGAAATGTCCTATGCCATTTAGCAGCACATCCTTTCTCCCTAAAGAGGGCCAGTCTCCATCATTGCTGCAGTGTTGCTGAAGTAGATAAGGTCTCCTTGATATTTCTCATGAACATACTATTTTTATTAAAGAATTCAACATTTAGCAAATGTGTTCATCGCTTTTCCTTGGCCATTAGCCACTGGAAAGGATGAAACTTGAACAATGAGCCCTAATATAAAATGATGACCCTGAAAACAGAGCTAAGGAATGCAATGAATTCTGCAACTACAAATACTGAAAAAAATGAGACACGTAGGATATGGTCCAGTGTGGATTTCCATATCCTGTTGATCAGATACATAGTCACTCTTTATACAAGTACAGATGACAGGAATTAGAAACAGATTATAGAAAACATCAGGACAGAAGATGTTCATATTGTTTCATGACATATTTCTAATATAAGTACAAAATGAGTTTAAGCAACAGATTAAATAATCTGGAAGTGTTTCACATGCAGGATTCTAAAAATAATTGCTCCAGAAGTTTAGTCAAGGACCTTGCTACCTTCCTCAGTTCAGAAAGAACACTCTATTGAGGAGGGTTCCTGTANTGAGAGGGAATCAGTCTCTCACATACCTGCATTAGGAGAGCTGGAAAGCAAACTTCAAGGATTCACACCTTTGAGCCTGCCCATACAGCCCACAGGGCTGGAAGAACTCTGACAACATCTTTGCAAGGCAATTCCATTTACAGAGCACGTGCCAAAGTAATGTTCTAGTACATTTGGACTTTACATCAAGACTGCTCTGGTATGTTCCAGTAGAACTAAAAGCAAACAGATTTATAAATGCAAATGTTTAGATTATTTTGTTCAGGTTGTCACGCAAGCTCAGTAATAAGTAAACACTTTTTAAAAGTCTACATAGATTTAACTCACTTTACCTCATTTGAATTTAGAGTTTGAAAGGCCAGACTTTTCTGGAAATACCAGAAATTAAGAACTAGAGGCAAATGTGTATTCTTCTGCTGGTGCCAATGCCCTTGATCAGTCATCCAGAGATTTGTGTTATGTATTTCATATCAATATTTTTCTGAAGGCCACGACATTTTATATAGCACTTTTCTGCCTTGCTTTTGTTTGCTAGGAACTAGGCTTAGTTAACACATAGCACTTTACTTTGGCATTTAAGTATCATACATATAGAAAGACCTGTCTCTTTACTATAAAGTCAAGTATAGATTTCTTGAGGACCAGATTGCATTTGCTAACGATACAACCAAACATAACCCATCAATTCCATTAGTTTCAAGACTGATGAAAAAAGGTTAGAATGTGTGCAAGCAGGACTATGCACTAGAAGACATAAGCTACACTGACAACCGGGTTTTATTTTCGCATTCCAAAACAGCAAAATAAAGAAAAACATCCTTGAGAGGATTGCATTGCTGGAGGGAAAGCAAGGCTCAAGGATCATGCCTCAGGTTTATCAGCATAAACACAGGAAAGATTCTTCAAAGCACTCTATAGTGTTAAGATCACAGCTATGTCTGTCCTTCCAGCAAAGAGCATGCTCTGCTTTTGGCCATTCCCTGTAGTCCAAGGCACTTTCCAGAGTGCCTGTGTGCTGTCTCTTCAGACTTCCCAAAGGCATGCTAACATTTTGGCTGTGTACATGGTCAGGAGGAATAGCAGGAAAGCCTGACCATACTGGTTCTTTTAGGCCAGCTCTGTGGAGGCAAGAGGCTTACACTTGCTGAGGGCCTTGCCTACTTAATCCTCAATATACCCTTAGAAAATGCTAATTTTAAGAAACATAAGTCAAAGCTACAGCCCAAGCTTTTACTAAACATGGAAATCAACATCTATTCACAGTCTGTCTTCGTGGGACAAAGGCCCATAAGAAGTGTTACCTTGCGTCAGAAGGCACCAAAACATTTCATGAAGCCAACGAAGACTGCATAGCCAAGGGAGGGACACTGGCAATCCCAAGAAACAATGATGAGACAAACACTCTTCGAGATTATGGCAAAAAAAGCATGCCTAGCACACCTGAGTTTTGGTTGGGTGTCAATGACATGATAAATGAAGGGAAATTTGTTGATGTCAATGGCATGGCTCTACAGTACTTCAACTGGGATCGTGCCCAACCAAACGGGGGGAAGCGTGAAAACTGTGTCTTCTTTTCTCAGTCATCACAAGGCAAGTGGGCAGATGAAGTCTGCCGTGCTGCCAAAAAATATATTTGTGAATTTCTGATCCCATAATTACATATACAAATGACCATGACCATATTTTGTTATTAACATGCAATCTTGTTTGTTAAAAACACCTCCCACACTTAGACAGTGGTGAGTTAATAATAATCTCCTGCATTTTACTCTTTCTTGAAACAGAAGTTTTCTCTATTAATTTATTTTCTATTCAGATGCTAAAAATGTTATGTTTAGTGAGTGTTCTCAGTATGTACAGGAATATATCTTATGGTTTGACCTACATAGTATCATGTTTTGGCATATTATTTCAGCCTGATGTTCGGGTTGCTGGAATTCACCTCCTATTTCTCTTTCTCTACTCTCTTCATGGTAGGATAGTATTTACTTGAACTCAGAGCTCTAGTGAATTTATTGAAAGTTTATGAAAGACAGATGTATGGTGACATGTGCCACCATAAGTTGCAGGGATCCTTTCAATTTCAGTGCTTAAGAGGGACTTTGGCATTATGCCAGCTACTGTGAAAAATTACTGTCTTCCTCATAGGATGGATCTATGACTGAGAGTTTTACCTATGGGTTAAGAAAGCCAGAAGAAACAGAAAAAATTATGTAAATTGGTAAACTACATAGAGTTAAAAAAGTGATACACTGCTAGAAAATGAGGGAAGTAGCTGTTCAAAAACATCAGTTAGTCTAAACATATTTGCTTCTAAATTTCTCAATTATGGTTAAACATCAGATGTCATTTGAAACATTCCCACAGAATAAACCAACCTGGGACTAGATCATACTCCTACTATGTAACTCCTTAATAAGATGTATAAAAGCCTCTTTCCTGCAGGCTCAGAAAGAGGCTTTATAATTAGGACAGCAGCACTGTCTGAAAGTACAAGTTGACAGGAAGGATCCCCTTCCCGGCGCATCGCCCCACTCATTCACCCCTCTCCACGTGGCAGGCCGCACACCTTGCTGGCACAGAGACTGAGGCCAAGTCACAGCTCATTTGGCCACACACAGATTTTCCCAATTTGACACCTGACATTTGAAAATGAAGTAGAATGTGCTGGTTATTTTTGCTGTTCTTATTCCTCACCATAGAGATTTACCTTTATGTTATAAATAGCTGTTTCTCTCATGTAAAGGAACTTCATTTAGATATTTAAGCATATTGCTGTTTGAAGACAAATTCTTACTTTTTATCTTTTAGTTGTGCAAGATTTTCTTAAATTATGCAATAAATTTTCCATTAGTAGTATTCAGTTGTAGTAGTATTTTTGACATTTTATGTATCCATGTGAAGACCTTTCTTTCCTAAGACTTTTCCTGAGGATTCAAAAGCAGTGTTGTCTCCAGGCACATGAAACTTTACTTTTTTCTTCACTAGTGTACCTACATGCCACAGGACAAAATTTGGATCCCTGCTTGCCTAAGTGCTGTTTGAGATGCAACTGATCAATGCACCACTGTAATGTGTTGTAACTAGTTTACCTTTCCAACACTTAATGTATTTGTAGAACAGGACAGACTCTGGATTCTCTCAATGAGCTCCTGTGTTACATTAAATGGGAAAAATGCCCCCGAATGTCTCCATTTTTTTCCCAAAGTCTACCAACTTGCAAAGGTTGGAATCAATATTCTTTTAACCTACATTTTAACATGATTAAAAGTCTGCAGTAATTTTGTATGGCTTCTTTACCTCTGGCTTGTCTGAAATAGGTCAGTATAGAGATACTGACCCTATACTGAGCATAGAGTATAACCCTACAGGTACAAACTGAAAATTCAGCACAAAGCCCAGACTTTGTTTACCTTGTTGATAAATTTATGTCCTACTCAATCTGTTTCAGCCAAGCTTCTAAAGCTGTACAGAGGAATTCAAAATGTTTATAGGTATTATTGGTGAATATTTATCAGCCAGTGGATACAAATACCAGAGACAGAAATAACTATTTGTTTTGATAGTTAATTCTTACACAAAGATGAAACCCACCCAACAGAAAGCAGTAACCAAGTTGACGAGTCTCAGCAAAATGCTTAGTTAAAAAATACTAAAGGGACATAAAATAATCAGGGAAAATGATGGGGAAAACTCGGTGGATAGAGTTGCAGAGGAGAATAAAAACCTTCTTCAGAAATGCCTGCAACAGGAGCAAGATAGACTGAAAATGAAGTAGAAACACAACAAAGAGACAAACTTTGCCCTGTCAAATTAACTGCCCCTACCTCTCCTCTGAAAGGCAGAATGTGCCTGTGCAAAGTGAGCTCAGAGTGAGGGTGAGCATTTGCTGCTTGGTGGACCTGCTCTTGAGCTACTGCTGCACCTCTTCTTGTCCCTAGACTTTCATTCCCTACCTTTTCTCTCTCCTGAGAAACATGCAGCACTGCCCACATCTCTCACTCCATCTGATCAGGCTCACTGCTCTAAACCAGTCACCTGCAATTAGTTTCTGAAATCCTCTGAGGTTTCCCAGAGACCTTTCCCTCAGAACTCCAACTCTGTGTTCCTCATCTCTGGAAGTCACACCAAACTGGGTGTGTGCGCTGTGTGCCCCGGGGCACCCCGCTCTCCAGTACACGGACATGCAGCCAGTAAAAGGGATGCAAGAGCCAGAGTTTTGCCTGCAGCTGGAGCATTCTGCTCTGCAGATGGGTTTTGTATCATTAAGTGGGCAGTCACTTAGTGTTTTCCCATTTCCACACTGGATAGTCGTCACAGTGCAGTAGGGAATTAATTGCTTGGGTGACCGGGAATTCAACAGGACACACGGTAGCAACTTTTGTGCACGTTGCTTACTGCAAAGCCAACAACAGAAGAGCTCCAACACTCACATCTAGTGGCGCGACAGGAAAATGCAGAGTTTACAAAGTTTGAAGTGACACGTAAGTTCAATTGCTATAACAAATACTTCCTCTACTTGCTTGGTAAATAAAGTAAGTTCGATGCAAAAAGGCCAAATACCTACTAGCATCTTTGCAAGAAAATAGATAAAAATATTATTAGAAATGTTATCCTCTGAATATAATTTTGAAAAAGTACATTAATTTTCAAAAGTGCTTAAAGTCCAGCTGCTAAGCCTGTATTTTTTAATTTTTTAAAAGAAAAAAATAGCAAATGTTCCTGTAGGCATGAAAAAAAAGTGCTTTTTAAAATTCAAACTGTTTCATGGATGCTATCTTGACAGACCAAGCAGTCATTGTGATAAAAGCCTCAGGGATGGCGCTTTGAATATACAACATAAAAAATACTCTCCCTAAACCCACTCCTCACATTGCAGCATAACAACAGGTTAAATGTGATTTTTTTCCTCACTTATTTCATATTTGCTCTCCTACCTTGCACCTCGTGTCCATGAATTTCCCTCCTCTTTTGTCTCGCCTCAAGGAAGGTCTTATTCTTCCACCTTCCTCTCCTAAAGGAACACAAAGCAATCTGTGAGCATTTCAGTGACAGGTTCCCTCCCCAACCTTTATGTCTTGATAACAGAAGCTGTTCACAGTCAAGTTACCATATAGGGTGGCACAGGGTTAGATCACCATTTTCTGCTCTGTCCCTAGTCAACTCATCTCTTATTAGTACAGGAGGTTGTCCCTTGCAGCATTCACATCTCTGTTTCTGCTTTGCTATGTATTTTACCAGTCATTTTTCTAGTATAAGAGCAAGTAGCTACAAGAGGTTGTCAGGAGGAGAAACTCTTTCATCCTGTTAGTTACACATGAAACAAGCTCACTATCATTTGTTCTGACTTCAGTTGTGCTATGACTCACAGGATTTTCAACAGCTTAGCTTCATTCTTTCCCCTCTCTTTTAGACCACCTCAGCTGTGCCTGTGTATATTAAGCCAGGCTGATCTTCATCCTCATGAGTCTGCTGACACTGCCTGCCAGCAAGGCAAGGCAGAAGAAAGACTGCCAGCACAAGGTCCAGAGGAGAGCTTAGCTGTACTACAGTTCCCCTCCTTGGTCTGCTCCTGATGGATCAGCTCTGATATTAGCTGAGAAGTGCTCAGGAGCATCTCCCAGGCTTTTCAAACTGCACAGCAGAGCCCAAGGCTGGCTGATTTGCCTATATTTCATTAGAAATCTTAGTGGGGAGCATAAAGCTGTAGAGCAGTTTGAAGTGGAAGGAAGTTACAACTCAAACCAAGCCCATAGCTGGCCTTACAGACATGAATGCAGGCACAGTACTTTTATTTTCTGGTATTTTTACCTTTCCCCCCTTTCTTTCTTGACAGTTACACCTTCCATTTGTTTTTCTTCATATGTCCTTTCCCATAGTCCCACAGCACAGAAAACTATTGAGAAGCATAGAAGTCTGCTTGTATAACCATGTCTATAATTAAGGAGACTTTAAAGATCCACTCTTGAGCACTCACCTCAGTATTAGCACAAATTCGACCTCATTAAACTTCTTCCATCCATTAGCACCAGCGTAGTACCTTGTAAGGCACTTAGTGTTTCTGAGGCATTGATGTTGTCTCAGTAAGCACAGGCCAGTTACAAAGTCACCTATTGCTTTCACAGGACCATATTATTTTATACTGAGAATTACCAAAGGACAGTAACTGTATCTGTGAACAACATAAAACAGCCTCAAAGAACTTTACCCTTAATTAGGAATGAGTCAGGGCAGTTCCTATGTAGGATCAAAGGGCCTCTACTCATATTTAAGCTCAGCCCAAACTCAGTAGCATGCATCAAGCACCCATCCTTGCTTAAATGCTTGGGTTACAGTGAAGTGTTCTCAGGTGTGCTTGAGGCACAGGTTGTCTAATGAATTCGTGTATGCTGTGAATTTAGCAGCAAAAACTTAAAAAACGGAAAACAGTCAAATGGCTAATAACAAACTAACTGGAAATGCAGTAAAATGTTAGAAAATTATTTAAAAAATCAGCTTTCTTGCTCTTAATCTCCAATTTAAATTGTCTCCTGAGATTAAGGCAGCTGTACAGACCACAGAAATGGCTGTGCAATCAGGAAAGTTGTGTTCTTTCCACTGTAGGGCTATTTATAAAAGGAGAAAATCCTCTTGTACCAGTCTTCAAGGGAGAAGTTTGGAGAATGCTATCCAAGAAAAAAATTTCTGCATCCCAGCTGGAAGTGCTTTTCTGTGCTCGGCAGGCCAGGCACATGTGTACCTTGGTGAATGTAAGGCCTTTATCAGGAGCTGGATTTGCCCATGGGGAACAGGAAGTTTCTGAGCACAGGACACACGGGAATTACATGCAGAGCTGCTGCCTGTACGTGAAAAGCTCTTCTTGCTTGAATGATGGTCATGTAGTTTCCTGCCTTGCAGCTACAGAAGTTTTCCTGTGCCTCAGTAGAGCTGCATGAGAATTTTCTCATTGGTAGATTAGTTCCTCCACCTCTGGAAAGAAGCAAAAAATCTGCTTCAAGGAGTCCTAGTTCCTCCTATAGATTGCTATCAACACATGAAAAGGAGTATCTGCCATGAATAAGACTAGCCTTACTGGTGACCAAGGAAACTTGTAAATGGGCTGTCATAGATCACATTTTAAAATAAAAATGTGATGCACAGTCTTACATTGTTTGTATTTGTCCTAAAAACTGGATGACACCTTACAAATTGAGGCAACATTTGGTCCATATAGGCTTAGCTAAGCTTCTAGGAGTTCTGGCACAATTTTCAGGGGAAAAATAATAGTAAGGCTTAACTAAACATACTTTCTTCTTTAGAAGAAAGAACTCTGCTTCTTTTTCTGTTTATTTCTTCCCCTCTGTGGCCTGCAATGACTCCTCAAAGTTTGGAAATATTTCCTTCTTTATTGATTTTCTATTTGCTGTATAGGAGGGTTTTTATAGACTTCTTCCTACAGAACCTCTATAGCTCCTTTTTTATGGTTAAATTCCATCTTGTGGATTGCTTTAGAGGAGGATAAAAGCAGTACTAGATCTTGGAAACTAAGTGATGGCTACCTTAGAAACAATTTATTTCACTGATAAATGTAACACCAAATCTCACTTAGTATTGTCTAAACAAAAGATAACTTCCCTGGAGTGATGGTCTTGATACAGCATTCCTGCTCTAAGCCAAGTTTTAGGCCAAAGGGATGGCTTGAGGATATTATAAAGATATTTTTGCTCTCTCAGACTGCAGGTATAGGCTGAGAAGAATAGAGGGACACAGTTTTGCATTGTGCCAGATAGCCTCTGCTCCTTCAACAGCACCTGAGATGCGGGTACAGACAGCCAAACTTTCACTTGCTAGGGAGAAATATCTGGGGTAGTTGTCAAGTCTTGCTTCTGCCTCTTTGCACTGCCTGCATGGAAAAGGAGAATTCATAGTGCAGGGGCTTGAATGTAAATAATCTAGTTTGAGCAAATCTGTAACACTTCTGCAATTTCTCTTGAGATTCCTATTACAACCAGAGTATTACTTTGGCTCATGCTTGCAGTCCACTATGTACAAAAGAAATTTAAATCCTTTTTTTAGGCAGTAGAGCCTGTTCCTGATACAGTATGGTCAGGTCCCTGCAGACAGCATGTGTGATCAGGACACCTATGAGAGAGATAGACCTAAAACATGGGGACATGATACGTGTATGAAAGCACTCTGATCTATTCTTACATGCTTATTCAGAAGCACTGTAGAAAATTCCACATAGATCCCTTCTGTCAGGATAGCCAAATTAATACAGGCGTAGCTAAAAAGAAAAGCAGCAGCACAGCAGGAGCAAGACTCTAAAGACAGTTGAGTTGATGAAGTAAATTATATGGTTCTAAATGAGCTGTCTTTTCTATGTACTGCACCAGACCTACCAGAAATGTTAGTAAATAACAAATCCTTTGAAATTAAAGCCACCTCTCTCTTAATTAACACATATAATGAATACTAGGTTTTCTAGGAATACTCAACCTCCTTAGTAGCACAGTGGCATTTCTCTTTGTTCTACTAATGTACTACTTCATTTTCCCATGTAACAGTAATAATGTTGAAAAAATAAAATGTACATCCTAGAGAAAATGGAGCAGAAGCCTCCTAATGTTGCATTATTAGGACATGACCTAACGTTACTTAAAGTGAATGGAAAGAATCCTGTTGAAATCAAACTCCCTGTACATAAATGTTACAATACAACCTGCTTAAGGTAAGCATTGTCAAGTGCTCCCTAGGAAAATGGCTTCTCAAAACATGGTGTTGCAAGGCCCTTCTGCTTTTTCAGGAAATTCAACAGTAAATGAGAAGACTCATTTCTTCTTCAATAATAGTGATTTTTTCCTTCCCAGTGATCTGGAAAAAAGCCCAAACCCCATGTCCAGTCTGTCTCCAAGCAGCAAACCCATCTCTCAGTTTCCCTAGTTATATATGGAACATGACATCATATGCTAAGGAATATCCCTTTGGCCAGCCTGGGTCAGCTGTCCTGGCTGTGCTCTCCCAGCTTCTTTTGTACTTGGCAGCATATGAGACGTTGAAAATTCCTTGACTTACTGCAAACAATACAACTACCTAGCAACAACTAACACCATCCCTGTGTTATCAACAGTTTTCTCATACTAAATCCAAAACACAGAACTACTAAAAGAAATATTAACTGTATCTCAGCTGAAAGCAGGACAATAGGCCTGATCTGCACACTGTTGAAGGGAAAGGACTGTTTTTCAGTTTTTTTCAACAGAGTTTGGGGCAAAAGAGGAAGCTGTCATTCCTTGTCTATTTTAACTGGCTATCACTGTGGTTTCTTTTCCGGAGGGGTTTAAACTATTAAATTCAGACATCAGCTCAAGATGAAAAGGAGTAGAGAAAACTCTGATTTTTTTTCTCTAATGTCCCAGACTCAAAGTAGCAAGAGATTTCATCCTCCAGCATAGATTCCATCTGCCACCTATGAGTGTTGGCTACCCTAAGTACTGAAGCCATCACCACCGACCCATGACAGTCCACTGTCAAAAATCTCCACTGTGGCTATCCTGCCTGGCCTGCTGGACCCAGAGTGAGCCGTTGGTGGGCTAGAGCAAGGAGATACTAATGGGGAAGTTCCATGTTGGAGGACCTATTTCCACGCTTCTTTTGCGCTCGTCCCCTGCACGCACCATCTGTCAGCCATCACCAGGGCACGGAGCCACATCCCCGGGCACCGGGACCTGCTGATCCAGAAGATGCAGAGCTCCACCATGGAATGGCATTCCCTTCCCCTTCGCCATGACGAAACGCGGGAGCTGGACGCCGGGATGGCTCCAGATCGCGCCCCGGCGCTCGGCGGCGGCGGCGCTGGGGCGGTGCTGTCCGTCTGTGCCGGTGCTGAAGCTGCCCGCGGAGGAGGCGGCTCCGGACGGCAGGAAAGGAGCCCTGCTCCGTCGAGGCACCGGCCGAGCACCGCCGACGAGAAGGCGGGTGAGCGCCCCAGAGGCGGGGACGGCTCCCTCTGCCTTCCACCTGGACTCGCCGGAGTTCCGTCCCATCCCCGTCTGGGAGCACTTTGCCTCCCGACAACTCTGGAGCCTTCAGCTCCTGAGCAAGGGCCACATCTCCTGTGCTGCACCCGTTGGCAAAACCAGCCCCTCACTCTTGGAAATATGTAGGGTTTCAGGAGATTTTCTTTAGGTTTTAGGGGTAACTTTTGCCAATGTTTTGTTGAGCTGGGGTGGGTGTGCAATATCATGTTGTTCAAGACACACAGAAAAACAGTGTGGTTTTGCTCACAGTTTCTGTCTAGACAAAAAGATATTTGCCACCTATTAAATGTGTGGGTAGGAAACTGTATTCCTGCTAGTTCTGCTGTCTGCTTTTGGAGGAATGGAGTGCAAGAGGATGAAAAGGAGGAGAAAGAGGAGTTGTGGGACTCTTGATTAAGGAGAGAGTTGAGGATTAAACAAGCTGTTTTCTTACAGCAGAATCAGCTTTAACCAGAAGTTCCCTGCAGCTGCAGAACTAGCCCTTCTCAAAAGATGACCAATTTCCCCCCTATATATAATCAGAGTTACTTATTCTAACTTAAAATATTAGCATGTCCTGTGTTCAGGGCCTTCTTGTACACATGGTAAAAAAAGGGTCCATTCCAAAAAGTTACCAGTCTAGATAGACAAGATTATTATCCCCATTTTATGAAGGCAAAGCTGAAACACCGAGAAGGGCTGAAATAAAGCATTGACAAGCAGGGAACAGCAAATGAAATCTTCTGGATTCAGCATCTTAGCCATTAGGTTATCCTTTCCTAAGAGTCAGATCTGGGGTGTGAGATGAATTATAATAAATTCACACCTCCTTCCCGAGTACGGCAGTTGAGTGTGCCTGTGTGGCAGCAGCACAGGGACTGACCAGGCTGAAGGATGCAGGTAACAGATAACCCAGATGGTAGCTGGGAGAGTGAGGAGGGCAGGGACTGGTAGAAGTACCCCATCCTATGACAGAGACTCTGAATTTCCCTTCAAAGAAAAGGTCCGTACCAAATTAACTTTATTTTTGATGCTTGGGTCAGGTAATGCTATGATGAGCAACCAGTTGATAAATATTGCATTTCATATTTACTCCAGTATGTCTAGAATAATTTAGTGCATACTATGTGATTAGTATAGCCACTAATGAGTTACTCTTGAACTGCTCTATAAATTCAACATGCTGTTAAACTAATTATCATCTTACATATTTAGCTGAGCAGTCTAAGCTAGCTAAAACAAGGTGAAAAATATGAAGACTAAAAGCATGGAAAAATGTGGTTAGTATCAAATTAAGCAGGGAACAATATGGTGAAGTGCAAACATGGATACTGCGGGTGAATTTAGTCTAGGAGACCTGTCCAAGTTTGATGAGTGATTGTTTCATCTAATTTAACTGTAATCTGAAGACCGAGATATTTGTCTTCGTTCAAATATGTATTGTGTATTTATAATGTTACTATTTTAATTGATTAGAGAAATGGAAAGAAAACTACTTGTGTTTCTATTGCAAATATATATCATACATGCCCCGCAAAGCTAAACCATTTCCTATAAAACATGGCTAAGGCAAAGATTGAAGACTATGCAGACTGTAGTCTCTAGGCATAATTATGCTGATACACTAGATGAGAAACAGCTTCCTCTGTTCCAAGCACCAAGGTCAGAGGTTCAAACATTATCTTCAGAGATGTTTATTCCTGCTTAACTTTATCTTGGCTCTGGACTTACTGACACTATCAACTCATTCTTATTGGGAATCATCATATGTATTAACTGTAATCATCTAGTAGCTTCTTTTGCTGATTAAAACTCAACATTTGCTGAGAATATTCCTTACTAAGAACCACTGTAACCATTTTGGAACAGTATAAAAGATAGTTGAAAAGCATTGCCAAGAAGCCCTTTGGCGACCATAAATTCTACATTTCATAAAATCTGTTGTGAAAAGACAATTATATGAATGTTGTTTAGTCTCTGGTTCATGAGAATTTTGGTACTAATTCTATGCAAAGACCTCAGTAGAATTCTCCACTGCTTTAAATGAAATTAAATTCTAGCTGCTTAATCTTCTAGGCTGCATCCCTTGTCTATAAAATGGAACATACATAGCCAATTCAAAGTGTTATCACATGCAAAATTTTACTAATACTTTTGCAGTACTTTGAGATATCTCTAAAGAATTGTCAGTCTGGACAAGGGATCTTTCAAATGAGGTGTGATGTTTTTGTTTATCTTTTCTTGTAACTTATTCCTCATAAGTTTAACTGACATAGGACTATATTTTCAGAGTTTGTTTTGCTGGTATACCCATTATAAAGAACATGAACTACTTCGTGCATTTTCTCTAGCAAACTTAATCACATACAAATGTTCCTTTAAAAAAATATTTTTCAGATGATTCTGTAAGGAAGCATTTATCTTGAGACTAGTAAAAAAAAAAAAAATGTGTATAGGTTTGGCAGAGAATCCAGTTCAGGTCTTTGGATTAGCCCAGAGTACATTGTAGAATCTTGGAATTCATATGGAGCAAATGGAGCATGAGTTCAGAGACAGGTAACAAAGAAAACAGTTTCAACATTCTTTTGTATGCTCTACTATAGAGACACTGGGATAAAGGAAAGACAATGGGCTCACAGATATTTTATAAGCATGTGAATCTTCCCAAATTTTTGTCCGCACAGCACTATACATTTTGTATTATAATTTTCTCTACAATATTTTTTCTCAATAAATGGCAATTAATTAAGGCCTACTGAATCTTGGTGACATAGCAAGGGCACTAGGGAACTTTCAGTCCTCACCCACCAGGAGACAAGGTTTTCTGCCTTTTTTCAAATTTTTAAGTGCAGATTTTTCATTCTTCATTAGGTGCCCTGGTGAAACTTGATATTCTACCAGTGTTAAATTAAAAACAGATGGCTTCTTAGGAAATATAAACTGTATCTGTGTATGTGTGTGTACATGGATGTTCAATAATGTTAATGACTGAAATCTAAGTCCATGAGTACACTTCCAGTAAAAGTTCATACAGAAACAGATAAGAGCATCTTACATAAGTAGTGAGTACCTTACATCACTATGCCTCAATGTGGATCACTGATGGTTCGTCAGACATCACAAGGTAGCCTGAAAAATGGTCTCTCTCCCTTCCAAAAAATGGTCTTACAAACAGTCCTAAGCACATGAACAAATCAACAAGGAAAAATGAAAAGTAAGTAATAAAATACAAAAAATTCCTGGCATATTATGGCATTGATGTACAAAATAGTTCATCTTTACAGGATTAGGCAGTCAGCATTTTTTTCAGAATAGTAGGTGGCCTATTTTTTTTAGGAAAGTTGAGAAATACTCTAAGCCCATTAAAAGAGCTTTCACATTTATAAGTAATCTATTGGTCGTCTGGTCCATGTAATAGCTGTTTATTAAGGCATGCATTTAGCACTCTGTAACCTTTAACAAATTACTTATAAGTGTTAATTAATGAAAAAAATATTTTTGTTAGCATGTTGCCAGCATTATTAATCTGTTCTCAGCATCATGAAAGAAAGATACCCCCAATAGGCTCAGCTTTCTTGGCAAGTAGGAATAACTAGGAGTGAATAAGTAAGTTACATATAAAACATTGATTAAAAGGAAATGATTACCATATGAATTGGGTAATTCTACTGAAATATTAAGGGAAGGTGATAAGAATAGAATGTTCTGGAGACTCAGCCAGTTTCCTTTCCCATGCATTGCATTAGTAGTATTGCAATGTTAATTCATTCAGTCATTGAAAGAAAAGAGAAAAAGGCCATTGGTGAATAGGCAGGGAAATGTCAAGCTTTACACAAGATGCAGATGTTCTTCATTATGCAGGGTACAAAGAGTCTGAGAAAGGAGCTCATTAGTAGAGCTCCATGAATAATGGGCTGTCTGGATTTGTGGTCAAACCAATGATCAAACTAAGCAGAAATTTTTGAGGGTTTTTGTTTGTTTGTTTGTTTTATTTTCTTGGAGGGAAGAAGAAAGAGAGGTTGGATGGAGGGAAGGTGGGTACAGAGGAAGGAACAAAAAAAAAATTTCTGATCAGCTCTGCCTGTATAAATTGTGCAACCTGTCCTCTCCAAAACAGATGATGAGAACAGATACTTTTCAGGACAGAAAGAATAGGGCATATCTATGGTGTCAAATCCTGTAAGTTACATGTCTGGAGACAGCAACTCACAGGTTTCCTTTGCCTATGCAGTCACTAAGCATGGAGCTGAGAACAACTATGCTATAGGTACATCTTTTGCCTTTAAATCAATCCCTAGAGAGTGAGAGCATAGCAACTGCCACACTCTGTGACTGTTTCACACACCTTCCTTATACAGCATGTCAATGAGACAGTATTAAAAAGTGATTTTAATACTATCCTTTTGACATGATACAGTAACTTTTGCTGGATATATCATGGTAAGGTGAGAACCTCGGCTTCTCTCACTTTCATTTCTGCCCACATTCTTGGTTGACAGTGGCATATATACTACATAGGCATCTCTGCTCCCCCTCTTGTGTCTGGAACTAGGAAATGTGCTCATATTCTTCTGTAAAATCAAGACACTATTAACTTTTGTTGAAGGAAAAGATAAATAGTATGTTATCAAAGAAATCACATTTGCTATTAGATGTTAATGAATGATGTGAAAAACATTCAGGAATATGATGTTTATGAGAGAGCTGAGGTCTGCTTTTTAAAACTGTCATTTGCTACACTTAAGTATTCAAAACACTTGAATATTTTTAATAGAAGATCTCCATTAGAGACTTGTGTCTGGCTTAGGGATACAAAATCCTGTGTTTCAGGATTTTTATTAACACATTTTGAGCATTTAATTTCACTACTGAAGATACAGTAATTGTGAAGAGTTTTGTGAGTTTGATCAGAGATTTAGAATGCTGGATTCTCTCCAACTATGGAATACAGGCTCCAGCACAGAAATATTTTGTGCCAAGAAAAGCAATTTAAACATGAGTAATGAGGGCACATTGTTAACCATTACTCTTTAAAGATCTATTTTTCATTTTTAAAGGCTGCACAGGCACAGACTATTTTGGGAAGTAACATTCCCTTTGGTCGCTCTTCAAAACCACAGAACATATATTCTCATTCAGTAAGAAAAGGTGAATACCTTAATTCAAACATCTTGTACAATAAAAGCTAGATTGTCAAGGGAACTCATGACCAGGTTTTTAAGAGTACATTCAGTCTCAAGACCCAAGGTTCAACAGCATTCAATACTTGATAATTTAAGCTCTTCTGAAAATCCAACTACTTGATGCCAACAGAAGATTTTAGAAATTTTTCCTCCATTAGGGACATACCCTTCAGTGAAATGCACTATGTTTTCCAGGTTATTATTCAACATTTGAAATTAAATCAAATGTCTCTATTAATTTCACTTCCATAAATGCTTTTGCTCTCATTAGATCATCTTAACACTAAGTTAGTAGATTAAACAACTGTGACCATGTTTTTTTTGTTACTGAATCACAGAATCAGTAGACATCTGGAATGTAAATTAATGTACTGTGAGCCTTTTACTGAATTCAATTGGTTTTCAGGCAAAATGAAAACTAGCTGAAGGACCACAAACTGAAAATAATAAACCACTGAGAAGAAGGACCACATGAAATGACCCAAAGACAAGCATCAGGCTTCATACTATTCTATTTAGATGGCAAGGCTGACTACAGGACATATTTTCAGGCCAGCAAGACTGCACAGCACAATTTCAAGCAAAGAAACACGACTAATGTTTGACACAAAAATTTTACAAAACTGAGGTGTTCATCACTAGCCTGTGCTGTCAGCTCCTCTGTCTCCTTTCTCACACTCAGTAAGCTCAATATGAGAGCCCTCTTCTATTGTGTCTAAACCTGTTGACTAGCCCATCATAACCAACACATACTCTAAGAACTGGTTTTTGTTTGTTGTCTTAGGTGGCTTTACACCAAGGTTTGCATGATGTTTTTTGCAGAAGGTCATATGGTATCAGAATTTCGACGGTGCCATTCCTTTGCATTCATGGATGTTGTTCTAAGAGACACAGTATCACCTACAGCAAGTATATGGCTACCCTGAACCAGCTGATGAAATGTCTTTAAAATCATATTCTATCAGACAGCTTGCAATACCATTACAAAGGTCTATGTAATGTTCATTGAGGAAGAATTCCCACAGTCTTACCAAGGAAATAGAGTGATTACCACAAACCAGATATGAAATGCTTCACTGCGATGACTGTTAGAGACTCAGAGAGAGAATGGAACAAAAGCAAGATTTTTAAACAGATAAACGCTGTGTGGTCATCCAAAGGTAACTGAAAGGGAGGTGTAGAAGGACTTAGGATATTTCTTTATGCAAATGTCTTACATGCAAAAGTTCCTAAAGTTCAAGTCTCTCACAAGTGAAACATCACTATGTCAGTTATCAATAATTCAAGCAAGATCAGAATCAGCTTGAAATTTCCCAGAGTATTTCCAAAATAAGTTTACTGCAGTCCATATTGTGCTAACATCTCTGACATATTAATCCTGGTTTTCCTTGACATAATCCAGCAGTCAGACTATGGAGGGGTGGGGGTGGCGAGAAAAGTCCACTACAATTTATTTGCAAAATGCATCAGGAATACTGAATTTCTTTTTAGCAGCCTTACTGGTTTTTTTTTTCCTTGCAGCTTGATATGGATTAGAATACTTTGTTTATCAGAGATAAAGTCTTTTGGTTTGATCTTCCTGATCCTGCATCTAAATAATGCCTTTTCTTCCACAGCACTGTAAGTGATTGCATATCATCAGTGCTCAATACTTATTCTAATGAGTTGCTTCATAAATAGGGCAGTCCTGGTCACTATGCTGCTAGATCAAGGAAAGAAACAGTTACTTAGTTACAATAGCCTATGGCGCTGAAATAATTTCAGAAGAGAATTTTTAGGAGAGAGCAATATTTTTTCTAAGAAAAATGTTAGATTTTAATCTAAACAACTGTGTTTGAACTGTATTCATTGTCCATGGACTGTGCCCATTTCTATGAGTATAAAGCAGCTCATTAAAGAAAAGAGGAATCAGGACTTTTAGCTAATTTGATTAAAAAGGCGTACTGGTGATTAATATTTGTAAGCAGTTATAATGATTTTTCTATTTTCTTTTAGTCATACTCCACTTAATATCTTTCTCTTGAGAATTGACAAATGATCTGAATGCTTTTACATCTCTGAGAATAAAAATTTCATCTTTTTCATGCCTGTGGTCAAATATCAACTTTCAACTTAATATTAAAATATGCTGGGAACTCCTTCTTCTGCCATCAGTAATGTTGCACATGTATACTCCAGCTTTCTCATTGTTGCCTCATGTAGGAGCCGTACTAATGACAAAAACCAAACTTGACCTTGTCCTATACTCTCCAAGTCTGATGATGCAAATATTTCCATGTTTAACTTTAGATGTGAGTAGTACTGAACTCTGAGAGAGAAACTGCAAAACCAAGAGAGAATAAAAATGTTCGTATCACACTGAGGTATAAAACTTTACCATTAATCTAGTCTTTCTCTAATGGCATTTAATAAGGGTATGTGTAGGGTATTGCATGTGGGGAGGAACAAGAGGTACCAGGTACCAGTATAGGCTGGGGACTGGCCTGTTGGAGAGTAGTGCAGGTGAGAGGGACCTGGGGGTCTTGGTGGGCAGCAGAATGACCATGAGAGGTTGTGGAGTCTCCTTCTCTGGAGACATTCAAGACCAATCAGTATGAGTTCCTGTGTGATCTAATCTAGGTGATCCTGCTCAGGCCGGGGGGTTGGACTGGATGATCTTTCGAGGTCCCTTCCAACTCCTGATTTTCTGTGATTCTGTGATTCTGTGAAATAATTTTATTTACCTCTCACTTTCTTGTCTGTGCAAAGCAATTAAAACAAAATGTTTAAAGGAAATGTTAAGTTTTTGCTGCCTTAGGCTTGCCAGTGTCATTATATGACCAAATATTTGTCAATGTTTCTCATGCAGAGGCTATACAAACACATTTGATTTTGATGGTTTAAAGTATGGTTAACAGAAAATGAGATTAAGATTCTAATTGACATTTATGTTATTGTGAAATCAACAACCATTTCTAAATGTCTTCTCATTTTAATTTATCCACTTTCTGGCAGGGCTGTGGAATTAATCTTGGTCTGCAAGGCTTAAAATCATCAGAAGAATTAATTTACAGGATTGCTATAGCAATGGATAAGAGTGATATATTTGAAGCAGTATTTGCTAAAATATAACAGAATATTTTAAGATGAATGGATTATTTACTATCCGTCCTGAATGTACATGATGTCTGAGATCACTGTAATAGTAGAGAGATGCAATCTTTTTCTGCTTTTTTTTTTTTTAAATCCCCAACAAACAAAACCCCCAAAACCCAACCAGAACAATGAACATACTGTATTCCTCAAAGATAAATTTGTATGCTCAGTCAATTTCTATACAATTTCATGTTTTTCCAACACAGAGCTGATGGGGCAGTGATACGGAGGAAAGCTGTATTACTCCAACCATTTGAGGATCTGCAAAAGTGGTTTAATTTATAGTAAAACCTTTTACAGGCCTCAATCTGTGTCCTAAAGTTACAGTCCTTTTCTCATGAGAATCATGGTTATTGTTTCTGCATTTGAGAAACGTAGCAGAACTAGCTTTGCAGTTTAGTATGAATGGACAGAAATCTGAACTTGCATGGATCCCCAGTGAAATCATCCCTAACTCTTGTACATCTGCATGAAGTTTCTTGATGTAATTTGAATTATGAAGGTAAGGTATGTAGGTAATTGATGTAAAAAGAAAGAGCTGGAAAGAAGGCAAGGAACTTCTCTTACTGTCTGAAGGGGAATGAATCTTTCATTTACCAGAATTTGAAACTGAAATACATGGCTGAATTTCAACATTCTTTTAATCAATTAAGTAAATAATGTGAGTCACCAAATAATCAAAACTTGTGACTTTTCTTTTTCTTTTTTTTTTTTCCTTTTCCCAGTGAAAGCATTCTGAAAAGTAGGAGGTGATTAAAATTAGAGGGGAAGGAATGTTTGAGAAAGGTAGTGTAACTGTTATACACATACACACACACACACATATGCCTAATTTTAAGGTTCTATTTCTCTTCTAAAGTACATTATGCACCCTTAGTACAGAACTACTGGCCTGCTGCTGTTTACATTTAGGTCATAATGTACACTTTATGTAATACAGACAGTTGGGATAGGACAAACGATTTCCTTATTTCCACTGAAGGCAATTCATGGAATGCTGGTTGCTGAATACTAACAGACTGCAACAGGAAAAAAACCTAACAACTATCTTTTTCCCTATAGTAGTACTGATTGATTAATACTCCTTTACTGTACATCAAATACTAATTTAAATAATTTATTTTCTTGAGACTGTCACATCTCTACACTCAGCCACCTATGCCTTATTTCAGTAGCTTCCTAGACCAGAGCCAAGAATGTCACTTAAGTTTCCATGCCCCTACATTTACCCAAGAGAGTATGATCACAACCTTTTTTAATACTTCCAATAATAATCACATGAAACTGGCTCTTGATGATGCATGAGTTCTTATTTCTAGCAGGAGGACATAATTTAGTAGGTGTAATTCCTCAAAGGAATTTATGAAGTGATGGGAGCATCAGGGCATCAGAAAAAAAGAAGTTCAGGCTGCTTTTTCTCGACAGAGATACATGCTATTAGCGGGAGTGAGTGAGCCATATAGGTCAGTGTCTTAAATAGTGCATAAAAACTTTACCCAAAGGAGTTAAGACCACACAGCTGCATTTGTGGGGCTGCACTGCCACCTGGTGCAGGCCTCAGTGACTACAGTCTCTGTCCAACTGTCCTTTTTTTTTTTTTTCTCCTTTAGCACCTGCTAAAGGATGTACAATGCGAATATGCCATTACAAATGCTGACAGTTATGTTCAGTTATACAAATGGATATTAATATGTCAGCATATGGGTACTTGCATAGGTGACTGGGTGTATGCCACATCAGCGAACTAATGGTAACGGACAAGGTAGGTCTTCACCTGTGTCAGCTGCAAGTGGGCTGCGTGGGCTCCAGCTGGCGGGACAGGAGTTGCTATAGGTTACTGCCGAGTCTCTAACCCGTAGTGCTTCAGTCTTTGCAGCTGACTGTGTTTACGTCCCAGGTGACACGGGCCTGGGAAAATGGCCTGCGCAGCTGGTGGGAGGGACAGCCCAAAGTCGAAGGGGGTTGAGGGCAGCCGGGCCCTTCTCTGCGTCCCGGCCTTCCTCCTCATGCACAGCCCCACGGAGGAGCTCTGACTAAGGCGGCTACAACAGAGACCCTTGTCCCGAGACCAGGAGATGCCAAGCGATGGCAAAAGGCTTCGAGAACAGTCCGGTTTTCATCGCTTTAGTCGCGCTCGCATCCACCTCTGGAAACAGAAGGCTGGAAACAATGCGCTTGTAGTTTGATATTCTTGCGCCATCCACTACGATTTTAACTCAGCCCGGGACCCCGCTGGGCACTCACACCGCGCTGACACGCGTAAGACCCACAAGAGCGCGGACGAAGGCGGGACTGAGGCACTGTCCTGCGTGCTGAGGGAAGCGCCTCCCACTCGCCGCCGCCGGACTACGCTTCCCATGATGCCCCCGGGCCGCCGCGCCGTGCCATTGGCTGAGCCGGCCGGAAAGGGCGGGGTGGCGCGCGCCCGCTAGCCGGCGGCTGTGCGGGGCGCCCATCCCAATGGCGGCGCTGAAGTACGCGGGGCTGGAGGACACGGACAGCGAGGAGGAGCTGCCGCCGGGCTGGGAGGAGCGCACCACCAAGGACGGCTGGGTTTACTACGCGAAGTAAGGGAGTGGGGCGAGCGCGCCTGGAGCCCTGTGACCACTCACCCCTTCGGCTCGGGGCAGCATCCGTGCGGGTGCCGCTGCCCCCTCAGCACGGGGGAGGGTGGAAGAGTAGCCCGCCCTTTACCGCAGGGCTGAGCTGCCGTCGTTGGGCGCCTGGGGCTGGGCTCGGTGACGGGACCGGGCTCCGTGCGACTCCGTTCCCGCGCGTGGAGCATCCTGACTCCCGGGAGCGCTGCGTGCGGGCTTGGCTCGCCCCGCGGGCAGGCAGGTCGGTGCGGGGCTGGCCGCCGCCGGGCACAGCACCAGCCTCCTGTGGGAGTGGTGTTGGAGCAGCTGTAGGCTCTCCTGGAGCGAGCTGTCACAGTACACCTCGTGGTTCTGTGGCAAGTCTTTTTCCATGTGGGCAGTCGAGCCTTATAGTCTTGTAGTTTTCTTAGTTTTCTTCCCGCTAGGAATAGGGAAGAAGCAGGTATGATGGAAGTTAAAAGCTGCAAGTGCTCCCTCTCACCTCTTCAGTATACCATGTCTGTGACAAGAGATAAAAATTTGCATTTAGCACCATCTGCTTGCACTGATTGGAAAACGATTACATCCTCACTGGTTACAAAACGGGATGAGCTACAGGGCTAACTAATTTAATAGAATATATATATATTTTTTTTTTTTTCCTCTTGTGGTTTTTATGGCCACGCTGATCTTGCAATCTCAGCCTATTTAAAGCTGATAGATTTATTCCCTTCCGTGTAAAGGGGGGAAAGTACAGGGCATTTTCACCTGTGGTGAGTTGACATCTTCCTCCCAACTTCTGCTTTACAAACACTGGACAGAATGCTTTGGTTTATTGACACATTGTAAACGTGGCAAACTCTCTCTAGATGTTTGTTAAACTTTAAGATGTTAGGTTAAACTTTGGTATATTTCCTTTGACTTCAAAAGCTCTTCCAAGAAGTAATCACTTGGTGAAACTAGCAAACCTGCAAAATATATTACTGAGTATAACTTTTACACAAACAATTTGATAGGTCTGTGTTAACTGTTGTGAAACTTAACTGTTTCAATTTAATTTAACAATATGGTGTTAAAATATTGTTACTGGCTGAAAATCTTGCCTGGTGTGGTCAAAAAGTATCTGATGCTAAAAGATGTTACACTGCTGCTACATCTAGTGTAATCTCTGTATCTGTGATACCTCTGCACACTCTGGAAACTTGTTTCTAAACCTCATCAGTGATACAAACTTTCAATATAGTTGGAATAGGTTAACTTTAGTTTAAGACAGTTAAAGCTCTTTGTCATGACTTAGGTATGCACAGTTACTAAAGCTTGGGTAGACATGCATTTGTTTGTCAAGCTGTGGTAATCTGGTTGTGTCTTTCCCATCAGACAGGAGGAACCCAGGATCTTAGTGTATGAGTGACCTGAAGTACAAGTGTTGCTGTGGGTCACACGTGTACTGACTTAGAGCTGTGATTCCTGTAATGCTGAGTATGTTGTCACTGTGGGCTAACTGCATGGTTGTAAGGAGGAAGAGTTGCTAATGTTGTGTGTAGAGTGCTGTTGGTACGAGATAAGATTTATTTGTTTATATTATTCAATAATGCTGTCAAACTTTCATACATGGGCAGCTGTCAGATTGAATAATTTCACATAATCCTTGCTTGACTCTTAATATAAAAATTGTTATTACTATTTAAAAATATTTAATGAGACCAGATTTTAATCGCAGAATTGATACTTAATGTCCAGCTCTGGGTGTTAAGCCTGGTTTTATGTGCACATCACTTAGTCTGTAGTGCAGAAAACCTTGTGGTAGAGTATATTATGCCTGTTACAGTGATTTAAGTGAATAGAATCTCTGAATTACAAATAAGAGCTAGAATTTTCACCCATTTTAAATAGTTTGCTAGTCAGGACTTTTGGATAAACTTGTCTGTGCAAAGCTACAGTTGCTCTTGTAGAAATTCAGGTGTATTTACCTTGCAGCTTGCAAATCAGTATGATTAGACAAGAGTTTTAGAAATGTGTAATTTGAAAGCTCTATTATATTATTTCTACTAACTTCTTGTGAATTATTGTCTTGCTTCTTTCTTCCTTTTTCCTGCTAAGGACCACCATATTTTTGTGATACTTTCTGAGTATGTTAGTGTTTCTTCTTTAATGATTTTTAGTTTTTTTTTTCTTCTCACTGCAAGCAACAAAACATAGATTGGCAGTCTAATATTTATTTGAATTTTTATAGACTCCTATGCTCACTTGTTAGCTACTTCAGATCTGGGGCAATATGGAAGCCTGCTAACTTCAGTAGAAGTTTTGACCTTTCTTAAACAGGAGATTGACACTTTCGTATGGGGAAAGGCAAGCCATTTTCTGTTTAGTTTTTTTAAAAAATAGTAGTTAAACTGTATTTACTTCATGAAAATAAGCTTGGATTATATTGGAAAATATATTAGGCAGTCTTTAAAATTCTTCAACTTCTTTTCCTACAGCCACCTGGAAGAAAAAACACAGTGGGAACATCCTAAGTCAGGGAAGAGGAAACGTGTTGCTGGAGGTTTGTGTTAAGCATTTGTAATGGACTGAAATTATGTTACGAACATACGTCAGGGTTTGTGCAAGAACTAGATCTCATTTTGACCTAGTTGATACTAATCACCTAGGCAAACTGAGCTTGCAAAATACAGCTGATTTCATTGGGATTTTACCTGTGTAATTATGTCTGTATAGAATGACTACTGTGCAATTTTATGGCTTTCTTGTATTGCTCCATAAAGCCAAAGTACTAATTCCAGAGTAAAGGGGTTGTTTTACTGTAGCTTGTAAAGTGTATAGTTGGAATTCACTCACTGGTTTCTTATGTCCTGTCTGTGTTCATCAGATAATATTTATAGTTGGATTATATTCTTCAAAGAGTATATTTGATCGTAGAGTGTCCCTGGCACAGAAGGAAGTCCTGTTAGTTTTCATTTTACTTCTTTCCCCTAACCACATTGGAAGTGCCATGCAACACTAGCTGACTTCTGTTCTGGCAAAAACTTCCAAAGGTATATGATTTCTTAAAGGCCTTGGATTGCTGCCTTAAATTAAATCTTCCCAGAAGCTTCTACCTAACTGTACTGTTGGCATGCCATATTTCTTTTGGCATTGATAATGTGGCTGCAGCTAACTCAGTAGACTTTGAGCCAGCTGAATTATTATCAAATACTTTTCAGACAGGATTCAAAATTCTGGGAATGCTGTCTGTTAAGTGCTTCATTAGGATCTTCTGTATAAGAACTTTGTAAAGATTTGTCATTTTTTTCATTTATTGGTGCTTTCAACTTTGATTTAATGTATCCCATACCCACTTCAGGGTTCTGATCTTCCAAATTTTGGTATGTGTTGCATGAAACTCTTCCTATGTTTAGGTCAGTGTTCTTATTAACTTTGTCAAGCATAGATATTAAAAGCCTGTGCAGTATAGACATGTATGTATGGGATAGCTATAACATGAAATAATCTTTGTAAATAATTTTTAGATTAATCTTAATATGCTAACGATTGCTGTTGCACTAGGTCTCCTGTATCTTACATTCTTATAAGACTGCAGTTATGTGTTATTGGTGAAGCAATCCTTTCAAGTTCCAATGTTCGAGTGCAGCAGGTAGCTGCATCCCTTACAGAAATAATGTATAATTTTGCCACATCTAAGAAATCAAAGCTTCAAATGTGAGTATTCTAATTACTGCAGACAGATAATGCATTATGGATTTCCTAGGTCTGCCATATGGATGGGAGCAGGAGACAGATGAAAATGGACAGGTCTATTTTGTGGAGTAAGTATGTAAAAGTGTAGAATCTGTATACATGGGGAACTGTGTTTCTTGTTTGGGAGCCTTTCAAAGTTATGTTACTGTGGCAATCTCAGCTGGATAGATGGAAATTGATAAAATCACATTGTGTGTGATTCTGTGTAAAAAAAAAGAATACAGGGATTACAGCTTCAGTAGTGTCTAAACACCCATTATGATGTGATTTTTTTTAAATTTTATTTTATTTTTTCCCCCCATTACAAAATTGCTTTTCATGTCAGGCTTCACATAAACTTCAGACTGATGTTGTGAAATATGTGAATACAGTTATTAATGGATGCTGTCACAATTGGGAAAAGGCTGGATACAGCAATTGGGGTTATTTTACCAAAACAGGAAAAAATTTTTGTTTTAAATTCAAACAACCCACTGGAGATGTACCTAACAGTGGTCAAAATACACAATCTAAATGCAGAGTACAGAAGTGTCAAAGCAGTGAAATTTTCATGTTCTTTTGCAGCCACATAAACAAAAGGACTACCTACCTTGACCCAAGACTGGCATTTACAGTTGAAGATAATCCAGTAAAACCTGCTACTAGACAAAAATATGATGGAAACAGTACTGCAATGGAAATACTCCAGGGCCGTGACTTGAGTGGAAAAGTAGTTATAGTGACGGGAGCAAATTCAGGAATAGGTAGGTTAACATTACACATAAGGTAAAACATGGCAATCTTTACAGGCTGCTTTGACATGATCACTTGTCATTTAAATATCTGTTTGCTTTTTATATTCAAACTTGGCTTACATTATATCAATGTAAAACCCAGTCAGTAAACTTTGTTAAAGTTTGTGTACTGTTTTTTTGGAAGAAAAAAAAAGTGGAGAATGTGGGGTTTAGAGGAGAGCCATAGGAAAGACACAGAGTTCTGAAATAATTGCTTTTTTTTTTAACTGCATTGTAAAGTATCGATGGAGGCATTTTATGTTGTGTAAACATGTAAAGGATAGCCATGAAAGTGAAGGGAATTTTCTTTTTATGGTCTTGCTGGCTAGACAAGGAGTAAGGCTTGTAATGCTGCAAGGGAGTTCAGATAAAGTATTTGGAAAGAATTTCTAATAGCAGCAAGTAAACTCAGGTAAAGGTTTTCCAAGGCAGCTGTGGAATCTTTATCGATGAAGATATTTTCAAGTGAACTTGATGAACGTTTCAGTGTCATTTGATGCTCCTTTAGCACGTGACCTTTTGAAAATCCCTGTTTTAGTTCTATTTTCTAGCAAATTCATAAATCCTCTTAGACACTCAGCTTTAGTTATGTTACATACTTACATAGTGGGTGGGTGAGTACTTGAGAGATTCTAATAAGCTGCTTTTGTTTCATTTTATGAGGAAGCTTTGGTGCTTACGGGCTTTGCCTTTCTTCTCAGAAGATAGGATTTCTTCTCCAACTTAATTTGTTAGTCTGTTTGAAGTTTCATTTGAAAACCTGGGCAGGCTGTGTCCTTTTTCTGTGACTTAAATTTGTAGAGGAGCCACAAATGTTTAAATGTTTCATTAATGTTTATAAATATGTTAAGGGTGAGTGTCAGGCTCTTCTCAGTGTTGACCAGTGATAGGACAAGGGGCAATGGGTGCAAGCTGGAACATAGGAAATTCCATCTGAATATAAGGAAAAACTGTTTCACTGTGAGGGTGACAGAGCCCTGGGACAAGCTGCCCAGAGAGGTTGTGGAGTCTCCTTCTCTGGAGACACTCAAGACCAATGTGACCGTGTTCCCGTGTGATCTAATCTAGGTGAAACTGCTCGGGCAGGGGGGTTGGACTAGATGCTCTTTGGAGGTCCCTTCCAACTCCTGACATTCTGTGATTCTGTGAAATATCAAAACAGGAAAATAGTTCTAAGTTTTATGCTTCCTACGTAATCTATATTTATTATTTCCCATCCCTGAGGCCTTCTGAGAGAGGATATAACCTGAGCTTGGCTTATGCTGGTTAAGACTTCAGATTGACCTGTTTGATGGGAAAAACAAGATTAAATCTTGGCAGTGTGTGAAAGGAATGTTTCCCCTTTGGGATTGGTTAGTAGTGTTCTTGTCCAATTATTTTGGACATAATTGGCAAAATTAGAAGTTTTCTTGAAACTGAATTGTCTGAGTCTTTGAAATGTATGTCAGTTTTGGCTTAACTCTTAGCTAAGCTTTGTGACTTTTGGCAAATACCTTTGAATGTGTCCATGGTGTAACGGATCGCAATGCAGATACCTCTGAGCTTCAGTATATCTACACAACTGTTTGGGATTCCATGTAGGAATACTAATTGGGTAGCTCAAAGACAGGCTTACCACTTTTGGAGCTTATTCCTCAGTTATTTTAGGAATTCAGTGTTCTGCTTCACTTTGTAGATGCTCCTTTTAAACTCTGTATTTTAGAGCTAAGGTTTAGTCCTCAAAATGGTCAGGGAAGGTAAATCTATGTTCTCGGAATACTAATATGTTTTTTGAAGAGGTGTGACTCTTTGAAAGAAAATAATGCTGTCTGTTAAATAAAGTGTATTGAAAAATAATGTATTATTTGTTGAGCAGCTTTAGTAGTGTAAGAAAAAATAATTCAGTCCATGTATGGCTGTCGAAATTAGTTTCAATGGTATATTTGACACTAACTTTATGGTATATTAAGAAATTTTTAATTTCAAGATGGATAGAAGAAAGATGTGTAAGTTGTTAGACTTTAATGCAGAAAAATGCTTTTTCAACTACTTCATTGTCGGATGCTCAAGACAAAGTTTGGAAAATGCTCAGAATCCCTTGGAAGACAAATGAACATAGAAGTTTGGTACTGTTTTTTTAAAAAACTTATTCATCCCTGTGCTCCACTTTTAAGATAGCAAAGTTCAAAACAAAGATGGAACGCAGTGTTCATTTACTTCATCTGTGAATTCAGTACAGGGAATCTGACCTAGCTTGTTAGGAACATTATTTTTTTTTATCATAATTGATAAATCTCCTTGTTTTTTGAAAACTAGATATGTTTACTTAATTACTGACAGAATATTTTGCATCACTTCTGCAGTGGTAGAATTTTAGTGGTATCCTTAGTATTGGCTTCTCAAAATTACTATGTTGACATTGATTTCTCTTGATGCGTCTGTGAAATGGAGAGACTCTCCGCTCTGTGATGGTTCTTTTCCTTACTGATTAGGAATATGGAATGTAATTTCCAATCCTTAAAATTACTGCAGAAATTGTGTGTGGAGGAAAAAAAAGTACCAAAAATAGTATTTATAAACACTTCATTAATTTTCTTTAGCAACTTGCTAAATTAATGACTTGCTCTGTTTTTATGATATAAAGAGATTGTAGTAGAGCAAGAGTTATGACTAAATCTTTTTAAAAGTTTTGTAATCTTTTTCCTCTGGAAATGGAATCCAAGCTAGTTGGATTATTTTTCTCATCTATTTTAAGCTTAATCAAAATTTCAGTTACATTAGAATTTGACATAACTTCTGTCCATGGTAAAGGTGTTGTAAAAAAGTAAGACTAACTTACTGAACAGTTTAGTCTTGTGTCAGTCCTGGGTTTAAAAATTTACATTTAAGCACCAGTAGTGTAAATTGTCAGTTTGTTTCCTTAAAATCAGTAAGACGTACTCCACTGTGAAAAATTAGTTTGGTTTGGGTTTTTTGTTTGTTTTAAAGGTGTCCCTTCAGTTAGGTTACAGAGAAAATAAGCTCCTGGCATGCTGCTTGTACGAACAGAACCCTGTGATTTTTTTCCACTAGAGGGCTGTCTTGCTCTTTGGAAACAGTAAACAAAAGAGACCTGGTGCTTTTTCCTGGTTTTGGTAAATGCTCCTGTAATTCTGTTGTTTGTGTTCTTAATTGTTAGGGGTAGAATTTGAAATTTTAAGAAACATATCAGCTGTTCATCTAAGTTGACTTAATAGAAAGATGTGGTATTTTCAGCTGTGTGCCTAAGCAATCTTAAATCAAACACAGTATTTTTATTTTTTAAAGAATATTACTTTGTTTTAGTATCAGGAAGATGCTTATGTAGCTAATATAATTTTCTATGAGTTGTAAAAATATTTGTTATCTCTTTAAGACTCATACAGCTATATGACCTTGAAGCTACATGCTCTGTTTTCTGTGTCAGGTGCAGTTGTGTCTAACCTATTGTGACTGCTACAGTATGCATGAGTAGTGAATGTAAGTAGTATTGCAGTGTATTATGGAAGGGCAAAATGTATACATTCCATGCAGGAATTTTCTTAATGCTTTTCCACGATTGTATCCCAAAACAGCAGTGGTAATCACAACTAAACCATTGATTGAGCTGCCATTCCCGTTTTTCTGCTTTATGAAGGTCAAAAGGAACCTTTTAACTACTAATGTAAGGAATGCCTGGAACAAGCACAGATTATCTTAAGAAAATTAAAATGATTTTTGGCTTTGAGCAGCGTAATTTATGGTTTTTTTATGGTGGGTTTTTTCCAAATACTGAAGAAATCCCAGAAACTTCAGAAAAGCTGCTGTACTGCTTTTCTTGATTATGTTTTACGAGAGTAAAGCATGTAACTTTGTAACTGTAGAAATGTTTAAGATTATTTCTTAAAATAATTGTTGGCTAATATTTGGTTAAATGCAATTACCTCAACACCCCCCAAGTACTTTATTGGTATGCAAAGAAGAAGCCTTAGCTATGTAAAAATTGTGTATTATGTACTGTTAATCAGTACTTAAGACAAGTCCAGTGAGCTTCTGAGTCTGCATGTACCTTTGGTGTGAGATGTTGCTGTATTTTGTTTAACTACTTATACACAACTTTAGTATTAGTAATTTTTGTCATAATGATGAAAAAGGTTGGGAAACATGCTTAGAATATGTTGCAATTAAACATCTTTCTGATTTAAGAAGTTACTTTGAATAACTGGCCCTTAAATTTATAAATGATAAAACTAAGTTTTTATTTTATTCCTTTCTCTCATAGGTGCTTCTTTTCTGCTGATGACTATTGATGTATTATGTTTTAAGTGTGAAAAGGTAGCTTAATATAATTAATAAACAATGGTTATTGCAAAGCTTTGATTGTAGTCTGTCAGGCTTTTAAACTCTAAAAGTCTGATTACATTAGAGCTAAAAATAATTAGTAAATTTTGGCAGAAGGTTACATGTTAGATGACATGTTTATAAAAAACATTGTGCTAAAACAACAGAGATGTGAAACAATTTGCTCTTATTACTGAAATACAGCTAGCAGCTATGTTCTTTCAATCTTTCTTTTTAAAATTGATTTACACTACACATGTGGCTGACTTGCATCCCCTTCAAAAATATAGCTAATACTTGAGGATGAAGTATGTGAATTCTATGGAAGAGACTTAGAGGTTAAACTGTGCTTTGAGCTCAAATATCAGAATAGAGCCTGTGCAGCTTTTGCAAGGCATTATATATTTAATAAGCTGTATTCCCTGTATCAAATGTCATAGTTAATTGTAGTGAAGATTTGTATATATACACAGCACACTTAACATTGTGAAACTGTAGACAGTACTGTTTTGACAATGGGTGACTTGATAATTTACTTATCATGGAAACATGTAGATGACTAGATTTTGTTCACACATGGTGGTGCTTGTGTATTAAATTGCAGTGCTACATAACTTTTATTTATCATGTGCTTTTCACAGTATCATCTGCACCTAATTTGTAAATCTCTCATATGGGATATTGTTTGAATATTTTATGTATGTGAGTGATGTAGTATGGCCACTCTTAAATTATTCTGCTCCCCAACTACTAGAAATGTTTTTCTCTCCCTTACTGGGAGGGCAGGGGGTGGAGTTTTAGTGGTCTGGGTTGTGGGATTACTTGTTAATTCCAGGACTGGTACTGTCAGAGAAGAAATAGAACTTTAAAC
>VXBZ01001627.1:1851-18784 GCA_013399135.1 Heliornis fulica | reverse complement strand
CCTCCACTCAGCCCTCAACTTTAATTATGATTTCTCACCCTTCCAGCTCCCCCCTTACCACCCCTGCCCCAGATGTCACAGGGGAGGATGAGGAATGGGGTTTTCAATCTGTTCCTCATGAATTGTTTTCCTTCTTGGTGGGGGGTGCATTTCTCACACTCTTCCCCTTCTCCAACCTGGGGTCCCAGTCACAGCAGAGAGTCTTCAGTAAACTTCTGCAGCATGAGTCCTTTCCCTTGAGGATTCAGCTTTTCAGCAACTGCCCAAGCATGGGTCACTTCTATGGTGCGCAGTCTTTCTGGCCCGGACTGCTCCAGCCCAGTCTATCACAGAGTCACAAGTCCCCCTAGCAAACTTGCTGTGGCATGGGCTCCTCTCTCCATGGGCTGTAGGTCCAGCCAGGGACTTGCTCTTGTCACAGCATCGTTCATATGACTTCACATGTTCCACTGTGGTGTTTCTGATCCTGCTCGGGCAGGGGGGTTGGACTAAGTGATCTTTCGAGGTCTTTCCAGCTCCTAATATTCTGTGATTCTCCATGGGCTGTAGGTTGCTGCTCCCCATCATCTTCCATGGGCTGCAGGGGGACAGCCTGCTCCACCATGGTCTTCTCCATAGGCTGCAGGGCAATCTCTCCTCTGGCACCTGGACTACCACCAAAACCACCAAAACTTGAACCCACAGTGCTTCTATATGGAATACAAAATATTAGACCTTTTTCCACTTTGCTGTTGAGGAAGTGGCAGAAGAGAGAAGGGACTTGATAGGTCTAGGGAATCAAAGGCTATAATGAGATAAAGTGCAAAGGGATTGGAGATATCGCACATGTGCTCTATGTGCTCCAGAGCCTCCCACGGCCCACACCTCTCTGCCCATCAGCGCAAATGAGAACAGGTACTGGGCATGTTTCAGTCACCACCGTCTGTGTGCCTCCAGGTATACAGACTCAACTGGCATGAAGTGAAAACTGAGACTTTTCCTTGTTTGATTTGTTAGTGCTATTCCTGTTTGTCTCGCTACACGTTTAAATTAATTTCCACATATCTAGAAGTACATTGTAACACGGAATAGTAGTTGTCAGTAGTTTTGGAATTGAATCCATGCTGATTTTGAAATACATCTTTTTATCATTTACATTATGCAATTTGAAATGCTTTTTCTTTACTTGGGTCTTAGGAGAACCACTTATGGGTTGTAAGAAGTAATTAGAATTCACTTAACAATGCAATTATGATGATGCCAAGGCTATGTTTGCTGTGATGCATTGTCACAGTAGTAAGGTATTTGTAGGGGTAGTGCTAGCTGGATAAGCTGCAGATAGAAGCCTCTGTGTGAATTCTTTTGCTTGTGATTCCAACAAGGGTGAATTTATCTTTACCAATTACATATTTGCCTTTTAGGTTTTTTTTTTTAGTAGAAAAGTTTGAAACTGAGAGCTGATAGGGTCAAACTCTTCAGAGTATTGATGTGTTTCACTAAGAAGGGAAGCTGTTGAGAAGCAATTGAGAAATAAGAGTGGTATGTGGCTGGGTTTGTAGTTTAAAGTGATCAGTAATATTTGAGCACATATGGTACTTCCCTTCAATAGCAGTCACAAAACTGGCGTCTCAGTCACTGCCTGACAAATGATGTGGTTTGTACAAGAGGGATACCTAGAACACCCAAGATCAAGTATTAGCTTGTTTGCATATCAGGCAAGTTAAGACATGGCCTTCAGATCTGATGAGCTTGATATTTAGGCAATGAGGATTATCATCTGCTCTTATTGGCCAGAGTTGTCCCTGGCCTTATATGTGTAGTGGTAATACTGGCAACAGGTGGATAGTTAGAAAATTGTTCAGTGCCTGTTTCACTAAGAATGTCTTAGGCTTTCTTTTTGACAAACAAGCGTTTCTGTTTTAACAGTGGTTATTTTTTGATCATGGAACACATACACATTTCTGAATTACACTCTATTCCTTTTTGGGGCAGAAAGAATCTGATTCTCTGCTCTGTCCTATGCTCAAGTGGTGAGGTGTCTGTGTTGTCCTGAACTATGCAAGTGAACCTCTTGAGAACAGTATGATCAAGACTGCAGTTTCATGTGGAGTTGAGCCAGTCGATGTTCTGCTGCTGCTGCCAAAATGGAGAATCATGCTTCTCCCTTCTTCATCTCATCTGCCAGCCACACAGTCCTGTTTCTCACTCATTTCACACACCAGCACAGGTGTGCCTCCTGTTGCATTGCATTGCCTTTTAATAAAGGGCAGAAGGTTTCCACAGTGGCAGCAGGAGAGCAAACAGCTTTCTGTCATCATAGCAACTTACTAAGTTTTAGCAGATGCCAGGTCTGTGAGGACCGCTTTACTGTTGGAGAGCTGTTTGTTTTGGGTCCTTGCATCTCTTGAAAGCAAACCCTTATGCTTCAGTGACATGGTCCCTTCCAGTTGTTGACATGTGAGCTTTGCCACGACTACCTCTGCCAGCTCATTTTCCCCCAGTAGGTGACCTTTATTCTCCCTCAGTAGAAGATTATCTGCTTCTGCTGTGTTTATGATTATGTTATGGGATGGGTTCAAAATATGTAATGGCAAGATGCAGCTGAAAGGAGGAGAGACAAAGGGGAGTGACGAGGCAGTGATGCATCATTATTAGGTCAGCTAAACTCTGGTTTATGGAACCTCAGTCTTCTTAGTGAATCCTGTGTTTGACTTAAGTGAGAGTTACTTCTACATTCTTCAGTTTTTGATTCAAGACATCAAGGACCTGACTTTCAAAGAGCCCTGCAAAAGAAGATGCTTGGAAATATCTCCAGTTTAGAAGTCAAACAAAACAGGCCCAGAACTGTTTGTCAATTTTGAAAGTATAGGCTTTGAAATTTATTTTATTAATGTCAGTCCTGGTTGTTTATATTGTTTTGGGGCTGTAGTAAGGGATTCATGTTTTTAAAAATGTTAAACATGGAAATGTACTATTTTTTGTTGTTTCTAGCCTGAAGAGTTTGTAGAACAGACAGAAGATCCTCCACCACCGCCGCTGCCACCACCACTGCCACCACCAGCAACTCCAGCACTACCCCCATCTCCATCAGCTCCTTCTTTCCATTTATCTCAAATAGATGCCAGGTTTGTAGATCCAAGTATTGGATTATTGATGCCTCCTCTACAGACCCCTAGCAATCTTGCTGTCTTTTGTGATCACAACTATACTGTAGAAGATACAGTTCATCAGCGAAAAAGAATTCAGCAGCTGGAGGAACAGGTTGAAAAACTGCGGAAGAAGCTCAAGACAGCACAGCAGCGATGCCGGCGTCAGGAAAGACAAATTGAAAAACTGAGAGAAGTTGTTCAGTTTCAGAAAGATAAAGACATACTGACAGGAAAAGGATATGTGATTCTGCCCAATGACTATTTTGAAGTTGTGGAAGTACCTGCCTAGAAGTCACAAGCATCAGCTCTCACTTTGCTAGGCCAAGAAATTTAGTTTAAAAACTAAATACTCTCTATTTCTGTGTTTAAGACTCTTCAGAATTCTAAAACTGTAAACAAGCAGTCATACAAATAAGATTGCATTTTTTCTGCATTGTCATTTCAGTTTGACACACTTCTATTGTATGGAAAATGCAAGCATCTCAGAATTAGAATACGCAGTTAGTTTATGCATTTAATTAACAGATTCTCAATTGCTTGACATAGGACAAGATGCAAGGTTGAATGCATTTAAAATGTGGGAGTTTTTTTTTTGTGTTTTTTTTTTTAAACAATGGCTGTCAAGTTTACAGGGGCTGGTAAACTGTATCAGGCTGTTTTAAGTTGGGGTTGTTGTACACTTGTTGAAAGGATTTGTAAGTTTGTTGTTGGCTTTGTGGTCCATGGGAAGTACTTTTCACTGATTTTTGGAAGGAATGGAATTGGGCCATCCAAGAGTACCTGCAAGTGCTGCAGAAAAAATAGGTAAAGATATGTATTTCAGCCTGGGAAAACTTCCAACCTCAGTTTTCTATGCCTTCAAAGCACTGCAAAAAAGTCTTAATTCCTGGATCCCTTTGGGAGGTATGCAAAGCAATATTTAGGGTAACCTTCTACCACGTTTATGTTGTGAGGCAGATAAGGAGAGTTCATTAGCATAACTGATGATTGCTGTAGAAGGGTCTTTTGAGGGCACTTAAAAATATTGTTGAAGTGCAGTACTGCACTAAGCATATATATTTTTGGACTGTTTGCAGGTTCAAGAAGTCGGTGTACTATTTAGGGTGGCTGGTTTTTGAAAGCACTCTGATAATAAACAGTCCCAAATATGTTGTAGTGTGCAAAAACACACTACCAGGTAGAATATTGTCCTCATTGAAATTGTTGACCTTAATTTGGTTCTCAAACATGTGAAGTTTCAGGAAATGAAGAAGTTGGTTGGGTTTTTTTTTTGTTAAGGGTGTCAGGCATTTGTGACTTTCAGTGCAGTATACTGTGATTTATTTGGTGGGGTGGTTTTTTTTTTTTTTTGGTTTGTTTGTTTGGGTTTTTTCCCCTCCACTCCTCAAAAGTAATCAACCAAAGGGCAGTTATGGAATTAGACTTTGGGAGTTGCTTGGTGCTAGACTGGTTTTTAACATCTCAAATGCTGCTGCCTCGAGCCTTACTAAGATTCTTTCCAAAAATTAATTTAGCATGATGAACTATTGCTGCACTTTGCACTTACTGTCTAATACTTTGTTTAGTCAATGAACCCATTCAAAATTGGAGAAAATGGCATTATGCTAACCCCATTGTAGTCTTCACAGCTGAAATTCCTAGATATATTAGGTGTGAGGAAAATGACGTTTCTTAGTCCATGTCAAACTTGGATGTAATATGCATTCTAGCTCTGATACTGTCGAGCCATGTTCACAATGGCTTTAAAAACTTCCCTTAATATTCTGTTAGCATGACATTTTGAAATGTTTTGAACCAGTCTTAATACTTCTGACCTCAGTCATGCCATGTATCTAATTTTCCCACCATTTCGTATACTTAAGATGAACAAATTGCTGATGGCTTCCTTTTGTGTACGTTTATTATACCTGATTAAAAATAAAAACATATGTTGTGTTAGATTTTTAACTGCTCTCTCTCTTTTTCCAGGACTTTGCCAAAACTAGCTTGACATATTTTATCTTTTAATGTAATAGTTTCCTAGTTTAGATTCTGGGTTTTTCTCACAGTGTTCCTGAGTCTGGTTGCTGTTACTCTTTATACTTAAACTTGAAAAGGCTCAAACTCAGAAAGTGACGAGGAAAAGCCATTTAAGCAACTGTTGCTATGCTGTTAGCATGTGTGGCCAGATAGCATATTGTTTCTGTTTTCTCAACTCCCTGTCTTCTTACTCTTTGGGAATTTGAAGCATGACTTCCTCCACAGTGGGTTGCTTCGATACCACAGCACTGTGTTTGGGGTGGTCCTGCTGTCCTCTTCCTCCTGCCATTGGGCTGTGTACTTCCTTTACTGCCCTTCTTAGTTGCAGCATTTCTGGTGCTGATTGTGCCCTTCTTTGGGGAAGTTCAGTTCAATAAAGCAGCAGATTTGGCTCATAGTGGAGAGGCAGAGGAATGCCAACAGCATCAGATCTGCCATGAGAAGAGGCAGAGCCAGGAGTTGCGGAGAAAACAAGTCCTTGGGCTGCAGCAAGCTGTTGCATTTTATCATCTGCTTCTGAAAATATAAACTTAACTTCATACTTGATGTCCAGCAGTGCTTCCTTCCTTCCACGCTGGTCTAAGATCCCCATCTCCTCCCACTCTGTGCTCTGACTGCTGTGCTTTTTGGGCTCTTACTTCAGCTATTTAAGCTTCCTAGCCCTCCAGAAAATCAGCTCAACAGTAAGTCAGAAAGGTAAATTTAAAGCACACTGATAGGTGGCTGGTGTGTAGAGTTCTTGTGTGTTTAAGCTTTCCATGTTGGTGAAGGTAGTTTAATGGGTGACTAATGTTCCTTCCAACAAGAGGTGTGATTATTGCTGTTCTTCTGGGTTTCTTCCATACCAGGTTGGAAAGGGGACTACCAGTTACCAGTGCTTCCTTTCCTAGTATCAAAGGATTTTTCTAAGAAGTGATGCAGCCCATTCTGACAATGAGCTTGAACTTCACCTGCAGCAACTCCCACCCATTTGTTTTTGTAAAACTGGGTCTGTTAAGTTCACACTGTCAGCTGTGAAAAGGGCTGCATCTCTTGCTGCTTGTATTCGTCACAGCTGGTACCTGCATGTAGCAGCGACTCAGAAAAAAGTAAATGGGAGTTAAAAAGCAGAGTTGGGAATGTAGAATGGCATGCGTTTATCCAATAGTGCATGGAATAGCTGACATTTATTTAGATGCGTGTAGCTCCATTTTGCTGAAGCCTATTTCATAAAGCGAACAATTCAAGGAAGTTAGAAAGTAGCAAAATTGGCAAAAGTGCTCCATCCTTGAAATCTCAAGAGAGAATGTTTTGAAATTGGCTGATGCTTCAACAAGCAGACATTAGAGCCCCTTCTAAAAGGAGAAGTGTTTAATAACACTTCCCCCTGTTGCTCTAGTTTCCCTTTCTCTGTGGTAGGGTATCTGGCCATTGTGCAGTGTTTACTTTTCTTCTTGCACCTCTGCAAAGTATTTGATTTCCCTGCCTGAGACTGTTCAAACCCAGATGTAGGTTTTATTGGCGGGAGGGCGGGGTGGGGAGATGCAGCGTATCTAAATACTTGGATTACTGCTCATCACACGGAGGGAGCCCTTTATCATAGCCCTTTTTGCCTCCTCTGCTTCTAATTGCCATCTTAGTTATGTTGTCACTAGCATGCTCTTAACATTTGGCAATAAATTAATGATGCTGAGATTTCTAAGATATCTTCTGTTTTGCTGAGATTTCATTTTCCTTTGTAGGGTTTAGGGTATAGGTGCCCCATGTGAATGTTGAAGGAGTTCTCTCCTTGCTGAAGAAAGCATAAAGCAAATCCCAATCTGAATGTGGAAAGAAGGAAAATGAAGTAAAGTGGAAAGAAGGAAAATTAAGTTGCCTGGGTAAAACTTAAAACCACAAGAATTTCTAATATTGCATCAAAAGATTTCTCCTATCATGTGCTGGAAACAGGCAGTTATTCTTGTTGCCCTCTTGCTTTGTTTCTTACCTGAGATCTATTTTAGGTTTTATACCATAGGTTTAGCTGTTTCCTGTCAGCTTACACCTTCACCAGGTGTCTTTGGCAGGGTGGAAAGGAATGTTTTGAGCTAGTACAACCAAAACAGTATCTGCCCAAGCATGTGGATGCTTACAGTCTCTCATGACTGCAAGTTCAGGCTTACAACTCCCGCTGTTACAAACACAGCAGGTTATTTGCCTTATAGCTGTGATAATGATTTATTAAGAAATGTGAAAAAGCAGAACAGGATACATGATTCAAAAATGTGATGATGATAGTAATTGCTATTACGTGGGTTTTTTTGTGCCTGTTCAATGCTTTCAGGGGAAATTTTATAATCTTATAGAGGTCTGCAGTGTTTTATTGTGCAAATTGGGCAGAAAGCCATATAGTGTTCCACAGACTGAAGGAGTGTAGAAATGTGCAGAAAAAAAAGTTCCAAAGTTGTTTAATCCACTATTAATAACTTGAAACAGTTCCCAAAGGAAAGTAATCTTAAATATTCTTAAGTCAAAGAAATCACCAGTTAGAGGGAAATCTTCAAGAACCTGTCTAGAGATTAGATGCATTACATTGTCATAATTAAACCACTGCAATAATTAAATTGCTCCACAGCCCTGCCACTATTAGTTAATTTATCATTATCAAGCCTTTTATTGTCTGTTGTGCAAAATGGTCTAGTGATCCTCCTGCAGCTGCCTCCTCCTGTTCTACAGGGAAAATAGACAATAAAGCCTGTTCTGGTGCTTTCCTGGAACCTCTGAAAAAGTTATGTCCTCCTGTGGTAGTGCAGCACCCACCCCTGGGGTTCCTTTGCANCTGGGACACCTCGCAGGGTAGGCTTTGTGAGAATGCAAAGACCGGCTGCTGACAGACACCGATGTAGGAAAAGGGTTCAAAGATCATCACTGACAAATTCTGACAGAGAAGTGAGTAATTCACTAAAATTTGCAAAGAGAGAAAATCTTGACTGCAGGTTAACCTCTGTGTGTGTGTGTGTATCTTTGTGTCTGTGTGTGATGTGGTTTAGAAAACTCTGTCATATCAAATTTTACTTAATCACTTTTTGTTTTAATTGGCTGATAATTGAGTGTCATTAAATATGCAATCTAATCTTGTGATTTGCCATAATAAATCTTAAGTTGTTGCTATCTCAAGAATATGTAAATTCTCTTGGCCACAAATTGGCATAGTTAGAGAATCCTAAAATCAGTGTTTGTGACACTTCTGTAACTTAATTGTCTCTAGTGGTCTATTAAGAAGTCTTTTAGTTAGGGAGGACTATGGAGAGTATTGTGAGGTTAGTCTTTTCTTATGTTTCTTGTTTGTTTGTTTGTTGTTTTTTGGGTTTTTTTTAACTCTAGGAAGACTTGAACAAATTAGGTAGGCTTCTCATTTCCTTTCAGGTTTCACTGGATGTGAGTATTAATGGTTCAGGGTCTGTGGCTATACTAGTCATCTATAAATGAATCAACATGATCTTTCGAGGTCCCTTCCAACTCCTAACATTCTGTGATTCCGTGATTTGAGTCTATGAAGACATGTGGTTTTCTACTGGGAGATCTTCAGGTCACCTTTGACAGATAATCCAGAAAAAGGCGGAGGTCTTGCCTTCATTGATGGTTTCTTTTCTCATCTTGTGTGAATTTACAGCTCCTCAACCAGAGTCCAGTACTCACTGAGCAGGTTCTCATGGACATTCACAGGACTTTGATTTAATCAAAGTGATACAGCAGTATACTGAAAATACAGGACAAGCACAGTAGGGAAATTGCTATACACAGTGGAATTACAATAAAATCATACGTACAAATTCCCATTACTGGACTCTAAATGCTTACCATCACAATACTGTGTACCCACTTGCTGGTAAGGAATATCTTGTGGGTTAAACTCAGCTCAAGCCAGTAATCCTCTTCCAAGCTGATTTTGTGAGTTGTTCAGTTTTTATACTTTATATCGAGCTGAGCCACATATTGGTTTGTCTAGCTCAGGAAAACATTAATCTCAACTAATTGTTTCCAGGAAGGCTGTTTATGTGATCTAATGACTGAGTAGTACAACTGTATACCTAAAACAAAGGTTACTGTCCAGTTCCCCTTGTGTTGAAACCATTTCACCTTTCTTTGTGGCAATTTCTTGTTTTTCCTTATGTTATTCCCCGAGCTCATCATTCTTGCCCATCTCCAACTCTTGCCTTCCTCCATTGCAGGGGTCAGTCACATCCCCACACCAAATCTTTTCAGGAGTGTCCTCACACATGTATTTTACAGGAAGAAGTAAACTTTTTTGGCTTCAGGTGCTCTACAGTCTGAACCCGTGGCTCACAGAGGAGGGAATTTTTAGGAGTAGAACATTTTTATGTTAAAAGGAATGGATTTTCTTAAGACATCCCAAGACTTCTACCTGTATTTTCAGGTTTAGCAACTGAAAGAAGGTTCACAACTCAGTCCAGAGTTCTTGCTCTGTTTTTTTTTTTTAATGTTGTTTTTGTTTTTGTTGCTGTTGTAGGTTTTTATGGTTCTATTTTCTTCTTTTATTTTATTGATAGGATTAACTCATCAGGTCACTAAATGTTGATACTGTCATGTCCAGAGGAATAGCACCTGCATGGAGTGAAAATCAAAGCAGAGAGTGGTTGGTTTCCAAGCTGGCTGTGAGACATCAAGGTGGAGTTTTCTGCTCTTGCTAGAGCACATGCCATGTGAGCTCAGGCCACAGAAGCTGGCCTTCCTGATAAGTGTTTCTGTTTCTCATGTTTTAAGATTGATCTACACATGCAGCCTTGTCCTGAGCTGATGGGTGTTCTATCAAGTGGTTTTGTGGTGGCAGTTTATCTGGGGGAATCCAGGAGTCACTGCCAGATAAATGAACATTTGTGGTGTTATGTCCAAGGACTGAAAAGGAACCTCAAATCCTGTAGGCTATACATATGTTCAGTTCTTATTGTCATTTCTCTTGAAATCCAAATGAGAAAATATTTTTGTTAGTTTTCTTTTGCTTGACTGACTGGAGTTGCTGAGAACTTATTTAATATGTCCTCCACGGTAAGTGGGCAGATTCTGCTCTACAGGTACTACAGCATGGAAAGCTCCTGGTTTGCATAATAGGTAACATGTATAGATCTGGAGGTAGCTATTTCAGCCTGAGGAACTCTAGCTATTTGGAATTAATCTGTTTAAAATATGCACACACACAGTTGTACTATCGATGGATATATCTTTCTTAAATACTGCCAACGGCTGACAAAATCAAATTTCCTGGTGGTAACTTTTCAGATAACTGTGTGTGTGTATATATATATATGCAATATCTTTTACACTCAAATGTTCAAGCAAATATATGATAGCATTACAATTCATCTAATAGCATCAATCTATTGATTACCATTCTCCCATCAATATTGACATTTACCCCTTGGCCCATGTACCAAGGTTGTTATGACTTAAACTTTTTTATTCATTATATACCCCCTTAATATTTGTCAGATAATTGACACATATGTAATTTCAGTGATGAGTTGTAATTAAATTAAGGTGACGTCTGTAGATGTGCTTTCTCCTGTTGCTCCCAGTGCTGCCTGGCAGACTGGATTCCCACATGAAGTAAAAAAAAAGCCTGCTTCAACACCTTTTACTCCTTTAGTCACAGGAGAAATCATAAGCTTACACATGAAGTAGATAACATTGGCATAGCTTGTTTTTCACAGTACAGTCACCATAAAGTCCTGGTAGCATGCTGTCTACTGAACTTATCATGTCTCTGAGGAGATATGACTGTAGAAGACTTTTCTCCTCACTAGAAAGCTTTCCTGATCTTGAACGTTATGGCATTTTCTCTGACATTTTATTGTGTGACATGCTTTGCTCCTCTACAGCATTGATTTTCTCTCTTACCAAAGATTTTTTTATCTTCTCTATTAATACTTCCAAAATTTAAACATGCACTTCTTACTGTGTTTAAACATGTCCACTTTTCTGATCTTTTATGATCTTTTATGCAGTGATGAACTGATCTGCTCAGTTACAGAGTTTGTCAGCAACTGAGCACTAGGATATTTGTGATGAGGTGGGAGGCAGTGAGCTTTGATTATGGACTGGTAGCTTTTTACTGTTTCCTACTGTAAAATGGGCCACAGTGGTGAAAATGCAAAATGCTATTGGAACCAGCATTGGAATGAAAAGCATGCTTCAGCTGAAGACTGCTTTGGGTTAATGGATGAATTTGGCCTGGGGAAAGAGGAAGCTTGCTTATTATTTCAATGGGGTTTACTCTTGGTACTTTCAAGAAGGACTTCTACTTTTATTCTACTTGTCTCTTGATCTCTCTGTATAAGAAGTATGTAAGAGGTATAGAAGTGAGCTCAGTGATTCTCAGGGGAGCTGAGAGCGTTCTGAGCAATGTCTTCACCATGGGCATAACTTTTGTCCCACAGAATCAACAGTGTCCTGCCTGTGCTGAAATGCTGAAAGCCTAACCGAACATTTTGGGCAAAGCCTTGCTGGGTCCCATGTATCTGGGCTTCTTTTTTTTTTNNNTATTGCTGAAAATGGTACTGTATTATTAGAAAGTCTACCACTTTTCTCATTGGCCTTGTGCAGAAGAGGGGCCACTGGGGCAGTGTCATTGTCTCAGGCAAGACTAAGCAGCATCATTCCTTGGCAACAAAATCACAGAGCCATATATGGCTTCAGCTTCTAATTATTTGCTTATGTTGTCATAATGGGAGATGGGCTCCATGGCAATGTGACAGTCTGCTGCACTGCTGTGAGATCATGGTAAGGCAAAATCCAGTTGCAATGATAAATAGTTATTTTCCTGAGTGAATAAGGTGTCTGATAGCATTCCTAGTCAAGCAGTCATCCCCATTACCCATTGAGAAACTAATCTCTGAAGTGTTCCTGCTGTCTTTTTTGTTTTATTACTGTCAGTGTTCCTAGTTGCAGCAAAGGTCTAAATGTAAATCTAATGCATCTGGAGTTAACATGTTGTGTTCTCTGGGCTTGCTGAGATGCTCAAAACATTGTAAACCTTATGAAATAACCTGTTGACTGACTGAAGAGTTGTTTGAGCCAGGCATGTTGCTTTGGAAGTGAGCAATACTTGCCCTGGTGAGGACAAATAAGGGTAATAAAGTGATGAGAGCAGCCCACTTTGTTTTGTTGGGGCCTGAGGCAGTTAAAAGGCCCTTTGAGGCCTGGGGTTTTGTGGGGGTGGTATTTGTTCTGCAAGCTCTACAAGAGCCGTGGCAAGTCTCCTGGCACTCTTCCCTGTCATCTGTTGACCTGGCAGGGTCTGGCTTTGTGCTTATCAGCCTTTTTTCAGAGGCATGGAACTGTTTCCAACGCAGGAGATGTCTGCAGAGCAGACATTCTGACTGTGGTCCCCTACATGCTACCTCCTACTGATACATGCAGATTGTTGGACTCAGATCTCAATTCAGGGAGTGATTCCAACCCAATCTTTGTCTGCTTTTAGAGGAAGTTACTTAAGTACCTTTAATTAGATTATTTTTTTCTGACTAGGCTCTGACAGGCCTGTAAACAGTTATAGGAAACAGGGTATTCTGGTGTGGTAGAAAAGGAGGATCTATTTTTCTAGTATGTTTTTGTAAATAACATCAATTATTCTTTCTAGTGAAGTTAAGCCTGTACATTTCGGGTTTGTATTGAGCTTCTCTGGCTTGTCAGGTGCAAGATAAATGGCTGATGTCAGCAATGTCATCCACTGGGCAGCTTTTTGGGTCTCAAAACCTCTCAGATTGTTGGTTTAGAACTTTAAACTATATGATAAATTTATGTGGTTTTAAGATGTATTAATTGTTTATATACATCACCAAACATTTGCAGGTTATTCTACTAGCGAATGTTACCTTCACATCCCTTCTCTTATGATTATTCGTTGCCTAAAAGTTAAGTTTTACAAATTACATTAAAAAAACCCCATACTCTGACCTCATTGAAACACTGATCTGTATCTGATACACTGTGCTTTTTTTAAATTAATGTTTAATATCAAGTGATTCCATAGTCCCAGGCTAATTGATATTACTTATAACTGTTGCATTGTGGGTATAGGCTATTATGAATACACGTCCAAAGTCTTTATTTCTTCTATACTCAATACACTTAAACATCCTGTATGAAAACTTAAAAAAACCCAACCCCACTGGAAAATCACTGAATATTCATTGTTTCATTTAAGCCACTCAGAAATCTGACTGGGTTTTGCTTTTATATATTCATGAGAACAGCTGTGAACAACTTAAATGTAACAAGCAAATACCTGCAGGTAGGCAACACTTAAAATGATGCACATAGGTAGACATCAAGAGCACTATATACCCTTTTGAACTGGAAAGGATTGCTTCCTATAATAAGTTATTGTGTATAGTAAATGCCAAAAGTATGTTAAAGTTTGTTTCTATGTCTATGTTTTGGAAGCCCAAAATCATAGAATCATAGAATGATTAGGGTTAGAAGTGACTCCCAGAGGTCATCTAGTCCAACCCCCCTGCAAGAAGCAGGGACACCCCCGCAACTAGATCAGGTTGCTCAGGGCCTCATCCAACCTGGCCCTGAACTTCTCCAGGGATGGGGCATCCACCACCTCCCTGGGCAACCTGTTCCAGTGCTCCACCGATTGGTCGTACCTTATCCACCGATGCTGTTACTCTATGATAAAAGGCCACCAGGTTGGTCAGGCACGATCTGCCCTTGGTGAAGCCATGTTGGCTGCCACCAACCACCTTCTTGTTCTCCATGTACCTTAGCATGGTCCCCAGGAGAATCTGCTCCATGACCTTGCCGGGCCCAGAGGTGAGGCTGACCGGCCTGTAGTTGCCCGGGTCCTCCTTGTTCCCCTTTTTAAAAATGGGGGTTATGTTCCCTTTCTTCCAGTCATCGGGGACCTCACCAGACCTTTTCGAATATAATGGCCAGTGGCTTGGCAACTACATCCGACAGTTCCCTCAGGACCCACGGTTGGATTTCATCAGGTCCCATGGACTTGTGCACTTTCAAGTTCCTCAGATGTTCTCTAAAATATGCCTCAAATGTTCAAAATGATGGTCCTATATAATCTATCACTTTGGTTCCTACCTGAGAACATTTCTATCTAATCTTAACAGACCTATAGAAGGAATAAATATTATACTTTAAAAATTTTTCAGCATGAGCCCAAAGATTACAAACTTATCAGCACGGCATGCGGGCATCTCTGGCTAGAGGGCTCCCATCCCAGCTCAAAGCATCAGGAGGTAGGTAGTCTTCAGAACAGCAGTGGGCTGACTCAAGCCCTGCTGTTACCTAACTAGAGGAGGACTGAAGCAAGTCACAGAGAGGCGTTAAATGAGTAACATCTTGCAAGCTCCCCCACCACTGTTCACCACCCATGGAGAAGTTCACCTTACGATGCTTGTTAGGGTTACCACTGTGACAAAAGTGAGGCCTGGTTTGCTGACGGCTGCAGAGAGGGCAGTTTCTGCTTTTTAACCAGGTATAATCCAAAGTAAAATGCATGTACTTCATAGGAGCCACCCTATTCATTGGAGGGTCCTGACTGCTATGTTAACATGACCACTTTGTAAAATTCTTGGTTGTGATGTAGCTAAATGAGGGGACTTTGCTCTTGGACCCACAGCCTCCAAAATATGAGTCCAGGTTGGGTCCAGCCCAGGGCACAGACCCCCGTTCTGGGCAATGTTTGCAACAATTTGATACCATTAGAAAATGGGTGCACTTCAAAAATCAGGCTCTTGCTCACGGGAGGACTAAGCAGCCTGGATGCTGGGTGGATGAAGATGCATTGCATTGCCAGTGGCTCCAGCCACTATTTGGAGGTGGAGAATTTCTGGGCAGAGAAGGTTTGGTTCCCCTTGCAGAACTTCATCACCTACGAAGTCAGGCATGCAAAATCTCAGCATAGCAGTGCCTGAGCAAGGTGGTGCACTCAGGTTGTGTGACAGACAATCAGGGAGCCTTTTAGAATTTCTGTCTCTGGTTTGAGAGGGGGGACATATAAAGAGTGACTAGGAATGGGGAAATATTTGGTGAAGGGAAATGGTTAGAACAAGTCTGAATCAACTAGAGAGTGGACAGCTTGGCACCCAAGCAAGGATTTAAAGCTTGGTTGCTTGGTTTGGGATTTTTTTCCTTTTTTCTCCCATTCTTTTCTATTTCATTTCTGAAAGCTGAAGAGGAAGACACAAGCATCTGTCTGCACCTTAGTGGCCCATGTTGATTAACTGTGTTTCTCATCCCCTGAGTTTTATGAGGCTGAATGTAGCTGAGAGAAGCAGCTGTGCTGCTGCTGTGTTTTCTGTAGAAATAGAAGCTTTAGGAAAAAAAAAAAGGAAAAAAGAGTAACGCACAGTGTGCAAAAATTTGAGTGTGAGAATTGTGTCCACAGAGCTCAATCTGATAAGACTTTGTGTGCTTGCAGGCTTGAGTATATAATGTAGAATATTTTCCAGAAAAAAGCGTCCCCTAATGCACATGCTGAAAACACAAATGATGGAGGGCTTGTTAACCGTGGAAGTAACTCTCTGCAATCCAAGCAGGTCACGAGGGCCATAGAGCAATGGAGAAAAATGCACAAAAGCAATTGGCATTTGATTTTACTGAAACATGAAAAAAAGTCACAGCACTGGAACAATATCCAACAATGTAGCAAAGAAACAGAAAACAAAATATGTGCCTCCTCCAAGCATTCCTAACAAATATGTTACATTTTCATCTTTTGGACAATAGAGGATTATAATGTGCTTCACAATCTATTTCTAAAGCTAAAAAGAAGACTCGTTGTGAATCACGTGAGGACAATGTGGACCTCCAAATCAAACATCTCCACTAACTCAGGCAAAGATTATAAAGAGCAAATGCCCTCAAACACAGGCAGGAGCAGAGCTCATAAACCTTCAGCAATTTCTGACTAAGCATGTGATTTTGCTATTATATCTCCAAAGGAATCCCCCACCCTCCCACACCAGGTTCAGTGAAGCAAACCATGACAGTGGCGCCAAAAAGAATGTCTGTCAGCTACTGCCATTCAGGCTGTGTGGCGGAGCTGTCACGTCTGAAGAGAAGTGGATGAAAAGAACAAAGATGCAGACAGAATTCATGCAGCTTATTGAGGCCATAGGACCAGGCACGAACTGCCCTCTGGATTTTACCATTGCATTCAGGATTAAAGTCTGCATTAAATCAGAAGGAGGAAGTGGAAAAGAGGACAGTGGCACTTCCTCTTGTCGTGGAGCACTGCATGTGTTGGGATAAGGGTTCCCAGGCACCAGGTGTTACCTCTGAAAATAAGAGACTGAGAGGTCAATACAGAGATAGGCATGAACCAGACGCAGTTTCCTTTCTCCTGAAGTCTTCCAAGCTTTGACAACTGAACAGTAAGTCCATGAAACTGCAAGTAAAATTTGGACTGTGAGGAAAGTTTACTAGAGGAGAGTTTGATAAAATAGAAAGAAAAGCTGACAAAATATCAGAGGTGAGACAGATCTTTATTTACAGTTATAAACTCAGGCCAAAAAGTAATGAAATTTATCATATTTCAGAGTTAACTAGTGTCACCAGAATTCAGGAATTGACCACAGAGCCCTAAGACTCATGGAGCAGATTCTCCTGGGAACCATGCTAAGGTACATGGAGAGCAAGAAGGTGGTTGGTGACAGCCAACATGGCTTCACCAAGGGCAGATCATGCCTGACCAACCTGGTGACAGCATCGGTGGACAAGGGTTGACCAATGGATGTCATCTACCTGGACTTGTGCAAAGCCTTTGACACTGTCCCGCACGACAT
>VXBZ01001626.1:133069-150201 GCA_013399135.1 Heliornis fulica | reverse complement strand
TTTTTTTTTCTTTCACTGACATATTTTTCTCACAGAAATCAGAGAACATATTCAGTCCTCTTTCTTGTAATATTGATTTCTTTGTGACTCAGTCTGCAGTGTTTGTTTTGTGCATTCTTTTTCCAAAAGTATGTGCATTTTATGTTTTTATGAGTAAGAGAAGATGCCCATTTGACTTACTTTCCAACAGGGGACATATAAAGGGAACAGCCTAAAACTATATTCCTTTTGCAGGACATATTGTTCAGGCTCCAGTGGCTTTTGTTTGTTTGTTTTTCTTCAGAAACCTACATTGAATAAGTCTAGGAAAAGATGTGTTTTTAAAACTATACATTCTTGAATATTTTGATTATCAGAAAAGAGCCACAGTGTTCGCAGAGGGATATCTGTTCTCCGTCCTTCCTGTCCCCCCCATCTTTGCCCCCAGGATACAGTTAAAAACCCTTCCTGACACTTGAGTGACTTTACTAAAAATCATTGAGATGAAATATGACAACCTGAAAGAAATTCCTTTTTTAGAAAATTACAAGGCAACAGAGAAATAGACATTTGAAAAGAACAAGCTTCAACAAGAAGTAGTTATGATATAGTTAGGGCAGACAAAACAAGATGCCTTCAGCTCAGATTTCTCAAGATCTGAGGGAGTAAATCTCTGGCTCAAAATGTTCCTAAAATGCTAGACCTGTTCTGTCTCCCAGCATGGAACTGCTACAGAAAAAGTCCAGTTCCATGAACACATCAAACATGGAGAAATGGGAATGCATTGGAATTAAGTCTTTAGCCGTAAAATTGTGGAGAGATAGATTCTTCTATCAACTCTGTCACACACCATACTGTATCTTGATCTTGCTGAACTGAATCAGGTTATAAGTCTCTATGTGTTTCAACTTTTTCTCTAATAAGGAGACTAATAATAATATTAACACATCTTGATCTTGCATGGCCCCCAGAGGCAAGAAATATTGAGAAATTGCTACTATATTGGCTTTGTAAAAACACACTTTACCAAAGTGTTTTTTTTTAAGAGCAATGTTAGTGTATGTGTGTTTGATTAGTTTAGTCTACGCTAGAAGACTAGTCAAAAGGTAACTATAGTTTTTTGAGCTACAACATGTTAAATATTTTGACTTTTCCCTTCACATGTCAGGTCAAATAACTCTTAACATTACCCATATGTAAAATTCTCATTACTCCTTGGCTTACAAAACGTGGATGATGGTACCTTTTTGGCATCATATATTCAGCAATATGTTGCTATACTAACAGTGTCTTGCAGTTAGAGATTAATCAATTTTGAGCAGCCAAAATCATTCCATTAGTAATACATGACAGTTCTGCATTTTGGATTCTTTCAGCACCTGTATATAAAGTGAGACATTGAGGTTTTTCTTAAAGTGTTAAGCATATGTATTTTATGACCTTCCATATACTACTTTTTCTCCTTCACTAAAAAATTCCAAGGCTGGAAACATGTAAACATAGCATGACAAAGTATAAAGGTGCTAAAAAACTATAAAATATTTTTTCCCATGTTTTTCCTCAATAAATTATATATTTCAATATCATTATATGGAAATCAGCCACACAAGTAACTTGTACATCAGTACAGAAAATTATTGTATCTATTTTTAGACATCATAATATTAAGCAAATACATCAGAGGCAGATAACATGCAACATAAGCTGCTTGCATGTGGTTTTCTACATAGTGACAATATACATTTTTTTTCTGAGCAATATTAATCTCCACATCTTTTTAATTCCCAGATTTTTTTCTTTTCTTGAGGTCTTAGCCCAGCTGTATAAAGTCTGTTTGTGCATTGTATAGTAAAAAGGAGGTTCCCTTCTGTGAGAAATGTTTCTTTCATCCTTGGAGCTATGGAGGTTTGAAAGTGACGTGAGACAATTTCTTCATAGTGTCATAATTTCCATGATTTTTTTAAAAAACAGGTTGGGGGTGGGATGAGGGGTTGGGGTGGGGAGACAACACCAGAGGGAGTAGGGGGGTATGGGGAAACTAGCGATTTACAAGAACATTGCTTTTCCAGTGATAATAGCAGGGATTTTGATGACCTGTTTTGCTCAATTTAAAAAGAAAAAAAACCCAAACAAAAAACCTTCAAACAGGAATAAAAACTAAGGACAATTGAACTAGTATACACAATCTGTCTTAGAAAATGCAGTTGCTTTGCTGCACACTATAGATGCATATTCTGTTTTTATTCCCCTCAAGACTTCTTAAAAACACATTGTTATCTTAGTCTTTGAAATGTAAAAATGCAGGGACATCAAAGAAATATTGTGATGGTCAAAGAAATTTAGAAGGAGAGTATATATAATGAATACTTAACACTGGAGGTTTACTTTGTAGTTTTTGTGAAGATATCCATTGTAGCAACTTAGAGCTGGAAAATGAGGCATGAAATTGTTTGTAGAAGATTCAGTAAATTGAATGTTAAGCGTTTGTATATTTGCTGCAAAGCTAAGCTTGTATTTTTAGTCATAACATGGGTATCTTTGCATTTGTTCTGTAGCTTGTTTAACAAAAAGCAGATAAGAAAACCTTATAACAGCAAAGAAAATTTTGGGAAATGTAAGACTACAAAGAGTAGGTCTTCAGAGATACAGATGAGAGTGGCCTCCTTGATTAAAGTGGTATTTTACTATCGCTGAGAATCTGAGAAGTACAATGAATTATCCTTCTCAGACCTTCCACAATGGGATTCAAACCCTCTGTATGACCTAGAACCAGGTGGACTACTATTACACTACACAAAGCAACTCAGATCTTCTACCACATTTATACAGCTTGTAGTATTTGAGGTTGCTTGTTTAAAGCTTGTTTTGTTGCCTTTGCCTGTGTTCTTCATTCCCATGGTACTTGCCTTTACAGATGTTGTAGGGAGGAATAACCCCAGGCATCAGTACAGTACACTGCCGTGAAGCAGTGCTGCAGAGAGGGACCTGGGAATCCTGGTGGAAAACACGCTCTCCATGAGCCAGCAGTGTGCCCTTGTGACCATTAAGGCCAATGATATCCTGGGGTACGCTAAGAAGAGTGTGTCCAGCAGGTCAAGGGAGGTAATCCTTTCCCTACTATCTGCCGTGGTGAGGTCACATCTGGAGTACTGTGTCCAGTTCCAGGCTCCTCAGTACAAGAAAGAGAGTCTGGCAGAGGGTTACAAAGATGATTAGGGGACTGGAGGATCTCTCATATGAGGAAAGTCTGAGAGCTGGGTCTTTAATCTGGAGAAGACCGAGGGAGTCTCTTACAAATGCTTATAGACAGACTCTTCTCCATGGTGCCCAGTATCAGGTCAAGTGGCAATGGACACAAAATAGAACATTGAAAGTCCCATCTCAATATGAGGAGAAACTTCTTTACTCTGAGGGTGACAGATCACTGGAACAGACTGCCCAGAGACCTTGTGGAGTCTCCTTCTCTTGAAATATTCAAGACCCACCTGGACATAATCCTGTGCAACTTTCTGTAGGTGATTCTCTTTTAGCAGGGTGTCTGGACTAGATACCTGCAGAGATCCCTTCTGACTCCTGTCGTTCTGGGATTCTGTTGAAGATTCTGTCAATACTAACAGCATGTACATCCAAACCTGATTTTGGTTTTAGCTTTTTTTTGTGTGTGTGTAGTCATCAGTCCATCACAATACACTGTAACAGGCAATCTGTTTACCAGGCTTTCATGCTTGCCTCCCTTCGCCTTCTGGGTGCTGTTTGACTTATGGTCTCCATTTTGTGTAGATTTATACGAGTACTGGATTTAATGCTGTTCACTCTTAAAATAAATTTTACATCTGTGGGATAGGTTTGTGAAGGAATACTAATTGAACTGGATTACCAGGTAAACACTTCATTACCATTTCACACAAACAGAATCTCCATCTCCAAGAAATTGTTAATAAGTGTGTATGTTCCTAATTTTGGGGATTAAAAGAAATTAAAAGACAATGCTTTATTTGAAACAGAATATAGAATAGGTAGCATGTCTCTTTATAAAGCTACATGTACTTTCTAAATATTTGTGCACATATTTGACCTAATTTTATATCTTTCTTGTTAATGTTAATTAACACAGAAAAATAGGCTGTTTGTGTCTATGTTTTAAGTAATTACTTCCACTAAGAGAAACGTAGCTGCTGAATGCATGGGCCATCTTAGTGTGTGTCCTTTCAGGCCCAGTGTGATTTGGTCCCCCATTTATTTCAAGATATCTTAAAGCAGGAGCCTTCTGTTGTATCATAACCAAGAAAAGCATTTGAGAATATGGAGAGACCTGTACATTTACTACCCATTTAATTACCATATTTTCATGAGGTTGTGATCCTAAATAAAATGTCAGTGCAGCCAGGACTTCACTTCCAGAGGGGTTGTAAAATTCTATTAAGGGATTAGGATGGACAGGAATAATCAGTGTATCGAAAAGAAACCTGCTAATTTCCACAAACACACTTTTTTTAAAAAAAAAAAGAAAGGGCTGCTATCATATGTGTGATGTCAGAAATGTTTAGGCATCTTTGATTCAGAAGACTTTCAGTAAAGGCAGAGTTCATGTGCAGTGATATTAGTTTATTTGGCATGTTTGGTCTTTTGTAGAAAAAATACATTTTTTCAAAAGCGGAAATTCTTCTGCTGTGCATGAATTGCTTCAGATGCTCTTCTCAGATATACTTTGTAGGTCTCAATTAGGAGTAGAAGAGATCTAATGTGTGTGGTTTTTGTTCAATGGTCATAATTCACAGACCCTTTATATGAAATTTAACAATGTTATGGACCATATATAAAATAAGCATATGTATGTAATTCTCTTTTATCTGTGTGTAGATGTGTTTCTCAGGGCATTAAGTACATACTTTAAAGACTCAGCGGTAGTTTCTGTATTCAGTACAATGCTTGAGAGGGCAGTTAAAGAATGTCTGTTATCCCTTCCTCCCTCAGGAAAGATCAGAAGTGTGGGAAATTAGTTCCTGTTGCCAAATTACACTTTATCCTGAAGGGGTGGTTAAAGTGCTTCCATTCTTATTTATTGCACATTCTGACTTTCTTTACTGAGAAGATACTGGTTTACACAGGATGAAAGAACAGGGAAGGTAATGTCCAATCAGTGACTATCTCATTTGAATGCATATCCATATATTATAATGCTAAGTTAATTTTATCCTCAGTTTCATTCAGTTCAGCATATTAGAAGAGACTGGGCTTCAGTGCCCAAACAAAAATCAGGTCATTTAATTAAAGATGCTACCAATTTCAGAAGCTTCACACTATGATGACACAATGAACATATTCTATATGAACAACCAGAAAACATACATTTATTTTACTTTTTTTCACTGATACAATTCTGACTAATGCATTATAGTTTATAATTTTTAATTCTTTACAATTTAGTAATTTAAACCTGTGCAACAAAACTCATTGAGGGATTACTTCTCCTAATTTGCTATCCCTTTTTATTCACCGTGAAATGATGACAGTTATTATATATGATACCTAATCAAGGGGAATCTTAGCCAAGGTATTCATTCCATGAATACCATGGATGGTATTCATTCCCATCCATTCATATTTACATCAAATAAAGAGTAATATTTTCTATAGATTTATGACATCCTTAATGTGGGGCCTAACAATGCAGCTGGATTTTCTCTTTTGACACATGAAGATAAAAATCTTCCATGAATACAAAGGTTTAAATTAAAAACAAAGGGAGAGAGAAAGTAGGTAAATCAAGTACGTGGTAGATTTTACGCTCATCAAAGGAAATAAGACAAATGACAGTGTACGACACCATAAGCTCAGGCAGTAGTCAAACTAACCTGTACTGGTCCTGCTTTGATTCAGCAATGTGCCCTTGTGGCAAAGGCGGCTAATGGTGTCCCTGCCTGCATTAAGAGTGTTTCCAGCAGGCAGCGGAGTTGATTCTTTTCAATGCTAGTGAGACTGCATCTGGAACAGAGTCCAGTTGTGGGCTTCCCAGTACACGAGAGGTGCATGGACTTCCTAATGGCCAATGGCTGCTAAATGGTGAAAGGACTGGAACATCTCTCATCTGAGAAGAAGCTGAGACAGCTGGGATGGTTCAGCCTTGAGAAGAGAATGCTTATATATAAATTATTAAGTATATAGAATGAATCAATATACTTTTATCAATGCATGTAACTATCTGAAGGTATAAAGATCAAACCAGGCTCTTTTCAGTGGTGCCCAGTGAAAGTACAAGAGACAATGGGCACAAAATGAAACACAAAAAGTTCCATCTGAACTTCAGGAAACGCTTTCTGTGAGGGTGGTTGAGCATTGATTTAGGCTCCCCAGAAATTTTGTGGTCTCCATCCTTGCCGTTATTAAAAAAAAAAAAAACAAACCCAAACAAAAATAACTAGCCAGAACCCTCCAACATTTGGATGTGATCCTGAGCTGCCTGCTGTAGTTGGGCCTGCTTGAGGAGGACTGCAAGGGGTCTCGACAGGGTGACCTCCAGAGGTCCCTTCCAACCTCAATCATTCTGTGATTCTGTGAAGACAGAAGATAAATTACAGCTTCGATGGCAAAACACTTATTTTGTTCTCCAGGGGAAAATACAGGTTACAGCTATTCCAGTTTCAAAGACTCGTTCTTACCAGCATAAGCTATGCTTGGCATACTTCTGAGAACATATTTCTAAGTCAGTGATTTAGTTTGAGCTATTTCTGTCAGCAGCATTTGGGGCTGAATCAAAGATCAATAGTTTTGGGGTGCTAAAGGAAAATCCCCCAACTATTAGACTGCATTGTGGTTTTCCTCTTTCATGATGGCTAGTTTTATACTTCATTAACTCATTTAAACAGAGGTTAATTCTGATAATAAAGAATAACAGAAGTTTATCTTTAAGGACTTTTCTGCTTTGTAAATGTAACACTCTGGTTCTTGTGGGAAAGAAAAAAATTCAAAGAGCATTGCTATTTGATTGTGATAAATAGACAGTCTCAGCCAGCCTGCTTCCATAAGCAGAGGACATCCCTCTTTTATTGAGGAATTCTAGGCTTAGTTGATTTTGCTATCCAATGATTTCACCTTTGTGGTCTTTTCCTCTTTTTGGTATTATTATTCCAATTGTCCTTAAGTTTCAATCGTTAGTGGGTCCTTGGTGTGCTAAGTACTTTATAGACACATGCTTCAGACAAGGTAGAAAAAGCAAAGAAACAGTAGTTTAGAAAAAGTCAGTGTTAATGATACAAATGGAGGGGAGGCCTATAGTTTGGACTAATGCTGTGTGTATAGGAGGATGCTGGATGCCTCGGTGTCCTTCCCAGGCCACCTTGCATAAGCATAGACCAGTGAAACTCTGTAGAGCAGGGAACACCAACCCCAAAAATGCCTCCAGATCTGAAAAGCCGTTTTTTTCCTCAGTAGGTCTGTGTCTTGTGTGTTTCTTTCCTCCTAACCTATGTTCTTATCCCTTTGTAGTGTCTTTCAGATCTATGGTTAAAAAACAATTATCAAAAGAACTCACACTCCAAAACACTATGTCCTACTGAGGTTTTCCATGACTCTCCTGTTACTGTCATGAAAAGTACAATGGCAATCGAGTGATTCTCATTGGGAAATTATATTCTACTTTCAAGGTAAGTGAGGGCAACTATGTCAGTATCTGCTATTAATGTTTTGGCATATACATTTCTACCTAAGTCATTATATATATTAGCTATGAAATACAAAGGCCCCCAGTTTTTTCCAGTAGTATACTCCAATCCAGACTCTGAGAACAAACTCAACCAGCATAGTGGATTTTGATGTCATCATATCCTTTTGTGAACACACAGTATGACTGTGATCTTTGATATAGAAACACAGCACTAGAGATGGAGTTTAAACAGTCAATTCACAAAGTATGTAGCAGTTATGAGTTGGTAACTATGTCGGAACTACAACTCTTAAGTGGAAATGTGGAAACTGCTCTGCTTCTCAGAATAGTCTTGAAGTGTCATACCCCCCCTTAGAGCAAAGTGGACACGGTCATTAGCTGTTTTGAAAACCCTTCACTTTACACATTAGAGTTTGGTGGATTGGTGGGAGGAGAGGGGGGTGGTGTTAGGCGGGCTATTTTGGGGGAGAGGGGATAGGGTTTAGGCATCACAGTGAAGAAAAGCATTTTCCTGCAAACTCGTTCCACTTTGGCAAACATCTTCCCCTATTTTTTTATTTTTTCCATGAAAGTACTGGACCTCCTAATATTAACGAATTGAACAAAGTTACTGTCTTACAGGATCCAGTAGGTATACAGAAACAGCTTGTGTGGTAGCCATCTCCTTTACAACAGGTGCCTTCTCAGGTAGGGATCAAATGGATAGCACTAGAAAAGATGGTTCTTAAAAGGCGTTCAGACATATTCCCTCCAGTAGAGGGCATTGGTACTTGAACATACAAACCTAAAGTCTGTGATAATGTTACTAACAGGTGATAGGAGTAGCATCAAATCGTTTCTCCCACCCTACAAAATCAGAAATTAACATTTTTGTGTTTATAACTGTTTTCATCCATATATTGTTTATCTCTCTAGGAAGTGCAAAACTTTTTTTTTTTTTTTTCTAGCTATCCACATATAATATGCTATAAGTAATTTACAGCAAATACCAATGCTAAGCAAAAGAGAATGCTCTTGAGGACAATTGCAATTCAGAGGCTAGACACATGGGAGAAAACAGTGCTTGGTGTATATACGAGTAAAAGAGAGAGCTGGGAGTGGAGGAACCTGCATGGAAGATGAGAGGTACAGGACAGGTAGAAATGGTAATTTGTTCTGGGGTAATTAAAATAGTAGTGGTTTATTATATAATTAAAACATCCTGTCTTAATTATAGTTTTTTTCCTTGTTTTAAGTAAGCAAGGTTTATAGGTTCTGAGTGCAAGACTTTTATACTCCTACCAAAAATAGAAGCATATCATAAGGAGATGGCTACATGATAATCTAGTGTAACAGAGCTAGTTAGTGACAGTATACAAATATTGGATGTAGATCTCACTCTAGACAGTAAATGTTCTTGCATTCCATTAGCAGGGGGAATACTTCTTCAAAATGTTGAGTCTTGTTTACAGACCTTCTGTGTAAAGCTATGGTGATAGTGCAAAGAGATAGCTCAGTAAATAGGTATTTTATGAGATGTTCATAGTACTGGATGGAGCCAGTTCAGTCTCTTATACTCCCAACAATATTTGTCCTAAGGTTGAAAGGGAAGGAAAAGGTGCTTCTGGAAGATAGTAGAGATCAACATATTTTTTTTTTTTTTAATGTCAACAAGAGATCTGGGAATATTTTCCTGTAGGAATGTGTTTAGTTTTATAGGCTTGTTTCCTTATGCAAGTAAGTGACTGTGATCTAGCAACCTGAGTTGAATAGCCAGTCCTTTAGGTCTTTCACAGGCTATGAATACAGTAAGAGCACTCAACCCTTCTGAAGATATGCAAATGTAGGCATTTAAAAGATTTACATTCATCTTTCACAGGCCTCAGAAATATAAATATGAAATATCCAGAACCTTGTCACTTCAGTAATAATTAAGCTGATGGCCTATTATGTTCGATTGCAAATCAATATAGTATCTTTTGGTGCCACTTGAGTTCTTGAGGGTTGGCTTGGGGCCAACACTAGTTATACAATTGAAGAGCTGCAGCTGCATCGAAAACTTCTCTGCCATTTCCATTCAGAAAGAATAGACTGGTAACAATGGTGGCCAGCCTCTTCATAGTAATTGTGTGCAAGTACACATTTTGAAATAGTGTTTTTGTTCAGCAGGTGCTGTTATTTTAGTTTAATTTGAATTTTGAAATATGGAGGAGAGAAGGGGCCTAATCTTAACAGCATCTAACCTACAGCTGTTCAGAACAGGACAGCATACAGCATATGTTGCTTAGATGAAAGTCATAATTGCTCATTCTTCCTGGCATATTAGCAGACCAGTGCTGAGCCTCTGAAATTATCTAGCATTTTCAGGCTTTTACTTTACAAAGTGATCTACAATACTCTGGAAGAACAATTGTAGAACATCTAACTGTAAGTTTTCCCACAGGCAGCTACTCAGTTTTACATCAGAAAACAGAGTGGATAGTTTGCCAAGGCAGTAACAGAAGCACTGACCTCTAGAAATATCATTAAAGCAATGCAAAGTTCATGTTATTTTAGTTCACTGCAAAAGCTGAGGAAACGGCTTGTAAAATGATGATTTTCTGGGACCTTTATCTCTTTGTTTCCCTGTACTTTCAAAGGAAAGTAAGTCCATGGAGTTTCAGAAGGACAGAAAGGTCACAAATTTTTGGAGAGTATACATTAGTCAAAATTACTTCCTAAATTTTTTTCCAGTTTCTTTTTTTTTCTATGACCTTTTGTTTGGAGATTTGAAATCTGAGATAGATTGCTTGTATTTCTTAAATAGTTTCTCTGGATAAATAATAAAATGCAAGATACACTAGAAAAGGCAAAATGAAATGACACAGAAAAAGTGTGATTAGAGTTCAACACTTTAAATTCCTGTTATCTTAGGCCTGTCTCAAAAATTTGACTAAAAGCATGGGATTTCAAAGATGCTGGCAATGATGCTTACCTTGAAAAGGAATGGATGTGAATTTTCAGCATTCCAGGTTATTGTACAGTACTTGTGTGATCTAAACTAAGGTACACTATTTATCTCTGCAATCTTAGGGTTTAAATGAGATAGTCATGTGAATTAATGTCCTTGGAATTTTAACATTGTTATTTAGATTCCTTAAATCTTATCCTTTTCCTCATGGGTGCCTGCTTATTCCCAAGTGTCTTCATGGACACTACAGAATGAATGTTGGGTGATGTAAGTCACAGTTTGGCTCAAGCAAATTCATTAAAGACCTAGTTGACCTTATACAGTACTTTTTACTCATTTCTGCTTTGAGATTTGTAAAAACAATATAACTCTTTTTACAACCAATATCCTGTAAATTTTATCAAATAATTTCTAGTTGCAATTTCATTTAGATCAAGATCTTGAGGGAAGGGAGAGACATGCATACATATTACTGTGCTGCTCATCAGTCCCACTGAAGATGCCAGTTTTGAACTAACCTCTGAGGGAAACATAAAATGCACACTTGTAATTCAACATGCAAATATTTCACAAAGAATAAGGTTTCTTCATATTTCCCTGGAAACACAGAAGTTTTCATTGTTGAAAATGTTAAAGGAAAAAGTATGAAACATGAGATGAGCACTGTCAGTTTTTGACAAAATAACTTCTTTAAAAGATTAGACGTCTTAACGCTTTCTAAAAGAAGACAGAAAGTCAAAAGTACTGAATAATGTACAAGGTGATTTTTTTCATGTATATCAGGGAAAGCTGACTAGGTGCAGTGCTAGGTCTTCTACTCATAAATAAAGAACTAGTTGAGATACAGTCGGTGGCAGTCTTTGCTGCAGAGACCAGCAAGTGGTGAAATTTATGATTTGGATGGAAGTGATGCATGTAAGCAGCAGAGAAAAACCATTAGTTTTCACAGTTTTTCAACTTATTTAAGGAACTGTAAAGTGGGGTATGATGGGAGGCTACTTTCAGGAAGAGAAATTGATTAATTATCAAGGGCAACAATTTCAAAGCACAGCAATGACATGACATATTCCAGTGGACAAGAAAATTAGCAGGTGTGGCAGAAAGCTATCTTAATTTAACAGTGAACTTCTGACCAGGCTGAAATGTAAACAAGAAGTTGTATGAGAGGTGGAAACAGGCACAGGTTGTGTAAGAGAACCTTGCTTACAGACATAAGAATGTAATTAGGAAGGCCACATCTTGGATGGAGATAAAGCTGATGAGAGATGAGTCATCAAGGTACATCTGCAACGAAACCAAAGACAGTTCTTGGAAAAGTAGTGTTTGCTGGGGAAAGTCTCTAAAGTGTGCAGAAAGGCAGATTATAGGCTCATGTTCAAAAATAGGCAAGGAAAAAGATCTGAGTAACAACAGGCTGGTCAGACTAAGAAAATAGTGTAAAAACCCCACAACTTTATATGGAAGCCAAGCACATGAAATACAAGGTGATGGTTGGAAACAGTCTGCGTAGGCATATTGAGAAAAGTGATTCCTGATCAAACACATTGTCTTCTATGTGAAGATGGTTGAGTCCACAGAAAATTGGAAGAGCAGTGTGCATCATTTACCTTGACTTCAGCAAGGTTTTTAACATCTTTGCACAGCAAGGTACTAGCCACATTTAGGAGACATGGACTGAATGAGTAGACTACAAAGTGGTTGGACCAATGAAATAAAATGGTAGTGCTCAGTAGTTCAAAGTTTTAATAGCAGCTCATTATAAGTGGACTTGCTTTGGGGTTCATAGTTCTTAGTGTCCTCATCAGTGATCTACACATCACACATGCTCATCAAGTTAATGAATAACCCAAAATTTGGGGGAGTGGCTGCTATGATGAAGGTGTAGGCAGCCATTTAGAGGAACCTTCCTGGGCTGGAGAAACAGACTGACAAAAACTTAACTGTAACTTGAAAAAGAGAGATAGAATGTCCTGTAGCTGGACCAGAACAACTTAATGCATCAGTAAAAGCTGTGGCCCTTCAAAATGAGCGCTGCTTTGACATCACCTCTAGAAAACCTTCTAAGCCTTATTTTTCCTATGATTTAGTCTAGAATCTCATGTTCTCGCAGGACATTAAAAACAGACCCTTACTTTTCTGCTTGGATAGCTAAGGACAGATTGTGGGCTTCAACATTAGATCACAACAGCTTCATTTATAGAAGAGTTTGTAGTAATATTTTCAAGGATTTTAATTTATTTTAGATTTCTTCTGAAATTTGATCTATCATTTGTGGGTACATTGTGATAGTTCACCTGTAAACAAGAAATCTGAGATTGGCCTAATTTCAAGAAGGGATTCTCACAGAGTAGATGGTCACCTCTTGACACACTCCACAAACATGTATGGCTCTTCAGTGGAGATTTTTTCTTTCTAGCCAGTCATAGGTGGCTGATTATATATTTTGGTTTTGCAAGACCTTTCAGGATAAAGTCTGCTAAACATATATAATCATCAAAGTGTTGCAGCTGGTTTAAGTACTTCTTGTTTAGAAGGAACATTGCAAGTGGAACATAAAGTTAAATGAGGTTGGAATATACAGGTTTATCATATAGTTCAGCAGCTGAAATGCTCTCCATTGTTTTCTGACACAAAGCTACACATTGCAAGTTCTAGTGAATTGGATCAAGTCAGAGAAACTACATTGGAAGACCATGTGGCTGTAGAGTGTTTATTACTGAGACACAATCATGGGTGGGAAAAATTTAAAGAGATGTGTTGCTTCAATCTTTCTAACACTTTGCTACTAATAGAAAAGAAAGTCCAGCAGCTGAAATAACTATAGTTTCTAAATTTTCAGAACAAGAAGGATTGGATCCCTCTTGGTTGACTTCATGGCTTCACAATTTAAGCAGGGAAGAAAGCAGGGAATTAAAAAAAAAAATCACACATACCCTCCCTCCTCTCCCCTCTGAATTATCTTGCAGAATTACAAACTGAGCTATAAACAGGTCACACACAGCAGGCCTCTTCTTGTATTGACACTTCTTGGATGGGATTTAGTGAAGTATTTTCTGTTGCTCAAATGTATTTTGGTAGGTTGTCTGTAGAATTGACTGGCTGAGGCCAGTATGGTGTGAAGACTGCTCTGTGGACTGTAGCTGGCTAGCTTTGAAGTTAGCACAGGAGGAAGTTACTCTGATTATCTAGAGTAAGAAATTCATGTAAAAAATTATAATTACTTTGATTTTCTGTATTCAGGACCCCAGTTATGAATGTTCTTGTGTCCCATCTGTGGTTTGTTAGAACTGTTCAGACAGTGTAGTAATATATTTCTAATATCTGCAGGTTTATGATGTAAGCCTGGGTCTCATTGCACTTTTTATTTCTTCTCTTCACTTCTGTTAAGGGCTACACAGAAAAGGTTTCCCAATATTTCTACATTTTGTATTTCAAATAACTTTGCTCAATTTTTATTGTCCCATAGAGAGATCACAACAAGGTGTGTTGGGTAAATATACTTTGATAGCAATTTTAGTTTTTCGGAGACTAGGGATAGACTGTGGAGAACAGACGAAATTTTGAAAAAGTAATTTCCATTCATTGTGGAAAATAACTAATCATTCCATCAACTCTTCTAGGACAAAAAAACCCAAATTAGTTATGAATTATTTCAGCCAGCAATTTAGGAGACTGAGGATAAACAAGCAGATTTTAGCATCAGTGAGATTGCTTGTTGATGACAGGTTTTTTGGGTGTTTGGTTTTGTTTTTGGTTTTTTTTAGAAATTATATCAGTCAGTATTTTACAGAATTATTTTCCGGAATAAAATGGATTCTACTCAATTCCTTCCTCTTTTTCACTAGCAGGTCTCCATCTGGCCTGGGAGGCTTATCACCTCTATCTGGTTATTAACAGTCCATTTGCTTAAGTACCTACCATAATTACTTTGTATGGTACCTCGGAGAGAGCTTGATTTAAGGAACTGTAGGAAAAGTTCTGGAATGACTGACTGACCACACAGTCCCATACCTGCCACCTGCTAGCATCTCTTAAGCCAAAATAAGTTTGTGGGAGGGAGATCTTCAACTCATCTATAAAGATTTTGTTTCACAGCTTTTCCTTCACATTTCCTACTCCCCTTTTTAAACTGTTTTGGTTTTTTTTCCCCTTTTTTTACTTATTTACATAGAATCAGCACCTTATCCCAGTATTAGTGGCTGCTGTAAATTTTGTAGGTAGGATACTTTGCAACACCTATAAACCAGAAGGATTGCATGAACTGAATTTAGCAGAACTTGGATCAGAACAGACAGAAGAATGCTCTGAGTAAAGGTCCACAAAATCACCTGAGGCCAAAATATCACAAAATGGCTGCATTATGTAACACAAATCTGAAGAATGATAGAAAATGTAATTGCCCTTGCCGATGGGGTTTTTGCTAGCCTACGGAAGCTATTCCTTTACAGGAAGAACGATTGTCTTCACCTTGGACGGTCACATAACTACATTGTTTTTACCTGAATCTTGCAAGCTCATAGTCTAGAGAACAAAGTTATTCTCTAGAATAACTAGAGTTTATAGTAAAATGAAATCTTTATACTGTCATGATAGTAATTTTATTTTCTGGTTGTTTATTTTAGTTTCACGCTCTATAGACCCCCAACTAGAATGTTAAAGTGGAATAAAATAATGAATACCTTTATTATCCCATTAAAAAAAAAAAGATAATATATTTTTCACATGGTTTGAATCAAAGCCTTTTTGTTAGTTTTAAAGTTAGGACCAGGTTAACTTGGCCTCTATACACTGTTTTTAGAATTTGGCCTGAGTTTTGGCTTTTCAAAATCAGATTTTGAACTGTAAATGAGCCAGAGTACCTAAGTCTGTGCCCAGACAAAAATTTTCCACAAATAACATTGTACAGGATTTCAGGCTTTTTAGGCTCAAATGAGTACAACAGAAAGGGTAATACTGAAAACTGGATTTGAGAATTAAAATATGATTATAAAGAATGATGGGTAGCCTTTCCTTATTTGGTGTAAGAAGTTTGTAGTAGTTAAATCATTTGTATATCTCACAAATTTCTTCCCAAGTGAAAGTGTCATACTGAATCTATCAAAGATAATAGAAATAATCAGTGGATTTTGATATAAATGCTATGGTTTAGACTTCATATTTCCTTTTTTGTGCCAGTGTTCCTAAAAACAATTAGATAAAACCCCAAACAAAACCAACAACAAAAAACCTGCAAGAAAATCACACTATTATGTTAGGTTTAATAGATACACTCAAAGATTTCTGAATTTTATTCAGCATTTTATAGGAGAGCAGCAATAGGTTATTTAACTGGTAGATAAAACTGCAGTGACTATAACCAGTAAAAAAAGAAAAAGGCAAACCATTATTATGCTTAGGTTAGTTAATATGAAATGTGATGAATGTTCTTTTTAAGTGTAATGTATCACAATGTAAATGGAGTAGATTTCAGTCTTGGGACCAGCAGAGCTATACCTTCTTGTTTATATCATAAATATATCAGTTGAATAAGTATAGCACATTGAAAACAAATTTTGGACTCATGGATGAGGCAATAGTACACCTGTCAGAATAGACAGATGCCATTAAAATAGCGTTCAGCAGGGCATTATATAATTCATACTTCCTTTGTAAGCCTTTTCTTGATAGTACTAGAAATAGGAGTTTACACTGAAGACTGGCAGAAGTTGAGCTGGAGAGGTGTGAACAACATTACTATGGCAACACTAAATGTTGGGTATGTGAAGAAGCAGGTGAGACCCCTGTGGATCATCAAATGCCAACCTGGCTATTATAATGAATGGTAATTGGTTAAATTATTAAGCATTCTATTGCTTATCCCACAGTAACTGAATGTCCTTGCAGTTGCTATATAATTACAAAATGACTGATGGTCTGTTTTCTCCTTGTGATTTTTGTACAGTCTTGTCTGTCACGATAAGAAGAAAGTCATAGGTCCTGTAAGGTGCTAAATGCCTTTGATTCGCTGATTTTTATAATGAAGATGGTATGTTTGGTTCCTCTGAGGACTGGTCATCAGGCTACTGTAGAACAAAGTATTGCTGCCATGGGAAACTGGTCTTTTGGTTAAGGTACTAATGTAAGATTTAAGCTTTGTTTATGTTCTTTTTGTTCTAAACTCTACAAAGAGTCTTGAGTTTGTACTACAACTTACATATTTAGATTACTAACACTCTTAAAGCTTTTACCTGCATAGGTCCCATGGTGAGTGGTAAGTTTGTCCACTTATTCAGCTCTGTTCTACTCTTTGAACAGCTGCTGAGTTGCAGCCAAGAGTCACGTTTGAGAGATGCTCTTAATTGCCTCTGAGCCATTAGGTGCCACTTCTCTGCTGAAATCAAAGCCAAGTGCACATACCTCCTTTTCTTCATTGCTGAAGTGGCAAATTCACATCTCATCTGGGAAAGCAATGTTGTTAGCCATTGCCTCCCATAGGCACAAGGGAGGAGGGCAGTCCTGTGTCCACACTCAATTTCGTCTATGAAGTGGCAGCTAACAGCAACTCATAAAAAAAAAAAAAAA
>VXBZ01001626.1:67428-133049 GCA_013399135.1 Heliornis fulica | reverse complement strand
GAAGGGGCAACTAAAAACAAATCAAAAAAAAAAAAAAAAAAAAAAAAAAAGCAGCTCCGACTGGGGCTGTAGTTTACCTCTTCCCTTCCATTATGGTGAAGCAAACTTCAATATTAGCCGAGGAAGGCTTTCTTAACTCTCATTGTTCAATGCTAGCACAATTTGGCTTCCAATGAATGAAAAGGAGAACTTGACACTAAACTCCAAGTTCCCTTATTACCTATTGCCTCACTCAGTCTACAGACACCCAAGTCTGACTTTGAACACAAAAAGGGCAATAGATTTTTGATTTTAAATCTGGACCAGACTAGATTTAATCTCTATTATAAGTATAGAGTAAAGAAATATGGATCCAGTTTTGGGTTTGGTGACTAACTTCATGCATAAACTTGAATAAGGACTTTTCTGTGTTTACATATTCCATCCAAAAATCATGTTTAATACTTTATTTTGCATCCTTTTCCTACCTAATCTATTGAAATGTAAACCCCACAGTGTCAGTGAGGGGGTGTTTTTGTTGTGTATCTCTCCCAGTCTTGGCTATTGTCTGTTTGGGATTGCACAAATAGTATCATAATGTGTTGAATTTTGGTATCAGAACACAGAGCTCATTCTGGTAGTCTGCTTTATACTGTAAGTGATCCTCTTTGTACCTACTACCGTAACTGCACACTGGGAAAGGGTTGGGCAGATTTAGAGTTATGAGTTTTCTATGCAGTGTCTCCTCAATATAAGTTTCAAAGATATCCTCCTCTCATGCCTTCATAGTTGAGGGATTTGGGTTGTGTTTTAAATGATCTGGCACGTTACACTGGTGGTTATAGGAGTGGTTTTGAATGTTTAATTAAGAAGAGGGATATGCCTACTAAATATTTAAGTACTACAACTATGAGTAAGGATTAGCATTAAGAAATCTTGGAGCTACAGAACCCAGGTTTATTACTCACTTCACAGAATCACAGAATGATTAGGTTGGAAAGACCTTTAAAATCATCTGCATCTGTCCTCTCCTAAACCATGTCACTAAGCACCTCATCTACGCATCTTTTAAATACACCCAGGGATGGTGACTCAACCACTTCCCTGAACACGTCCCAAGTCTGTTCCACATCCCAACAACTCTTTCAGTGAAGAACTTTTTCCTAACATCTAATCTGAACTCGCCCTGGCTTCAGCAATGCCTGAACATGATTGTGTACAGATAGCAAGATTCAAATACTCCTTTTAACGTTTTGGGTAGCCTTGGCTGTTATTTTTTGTAGAAGACAAGTTCTGAGAGTGGAATTTGTGTGTGTTAGTGGAAGAATCACAGAGCTGAATTACTGTAGTAATTTGAACGGTTCTGTGATGTAAATTGAGGTGATGTCAACAGATACTCCTCTCTGATTCTTAATAGAATGTAGAGGTAATTGCATCAATTGACAGAGCTTGTAACTTTTCTCCATTTTTTTAATGCCAGAGCATGTAATTTTTTTAGTCAAGTGTGGTGTTGGAGCTCAGCAAGACTGGTCACTGTGCATATACTGTTGATGACTTCATCAGCATCCAGAGTCATAAAGTGTGTGTGGTTATCAATTGATAATCCATTTCTTAAGTTGCAGGCATCATGGAGTTCATAGTCTTTAGAGAAGGGTTGGGCTGAGGAAGGAAAGGCTGTAGAAGCAGTCATTCTAGTATTCTGTCAGTTCTGATCAAGAAAACTGAGAGCAGTTATCAGTAGATGTAAAACATTGCCTTTTTCCTCTTTGGGTTATGGTGACTGTCAACTTTTATATTGCAGACTAGGGCTACAATTAAGTAAATTCAGGGTTGTAGAAGACAGCTTGTTGATTGAAGGCAAAAGCACTCACACAAGTTTAGAGTGGCTAACAGGGGTTCTGGACAGAATTAATTCTCGGGAAATACTAAAAAATTTCTTGGGAGGTAGCAGTTAGTCTCTTGGAATGTAAATGTCTCCCACTTGTAACTGTAGTTGAATTCTGGAAGATGCTGTGAGGTGATACCCTATATTACTTCTGTTTTTCATGGATTTGTGGGTGCCTATTTTCTATTCAAGTAACAACTCTCAATTAGGATTAGGATCTTAGAAAAGTGAGCAAGGGCACAGAACTGGGATTCTTGAAAGTCCAAAGGTCCTGTAATAGAAGCCAATACTTTTCCTAGAAGCAGTTGGTTCCCTTATTAAATTGAAGTTTAGATTACAGTATAGGCTAGAGTACGGGAAGCTGACCTTGAGAGGTGAGACTGGCACATAGCTTAAGGTGAACTAGCAGGATGAAACTAAGTCCCATATTAAGCTTCAAGATTATTTTCTTGTATTTCACTCCTCTTGTGTTCCTCATGTTGGCAACAGGGTAGGGGGCGGAAGTAGGACTGTTTCAAACAATATCCTAGATAGAGTCGTGTAAGTCTAAATACCCTGTGACTGTTCTTAAAGCAAGAAAGTTTCCTGTTCTTTGGATTTGGTTAGGATTAGAGTAATGGTTATTTAGAATGACTGCTGTATTTTGTTTTGGATTTGTTTGGGTTTTTTGTTGTTGTTTGCATTTTGTGGTGGTTTTTGGTTTGATTTTATTTTTTGTTTGTTTGCATTTAAGGAGAACTAATAAGGTTAAATCAAGGACAAGAGTAAAAAAAAATACTGCTACTTAATTTATAGTTACACACTTCTATAATCAAGCCAGGATTCATAAGCTTATACCTGAGGATCATGGATTTTTAGCCTATTTCAGTTAGTTAGGCTGACAAACTGAGGCTAGGTGTCAGTGTTTTTCATTTTGCTATTGTACATAGGAGTGTGTTGTTCACTTTCGAGTAAGTCTAAGACTGCAGTTGTGGTTGAGATTCGTGTTACAGTTAAGAATGACTGCAGAAGGGATGACTGATGGGTTGATCCTCCTAGACAAGATGTGTGCAAGTATCAGGTCATGTGAATGGTTTCTGCTTAATAAGTCAGGTAACAATTATTTCCCATTTCTGTTCAAATGAAAGACTAAATTCAGGATTGGGCCTGAGCAAAGGTTGGGGTTCTGAAAACTTTACCATTTAAGGTTTCAGTCAGACTGACAGACAAAAACTAACAACATATCTCATGAATCTGAAATCTCCTATTTCTGATGACAATTTTATATATACAAAGACATATATATATATATTTACAGTGGGTTGCCTGTTCAGATTTTGGAAATTTTCAACTCTCAGAGCAGGATTTCTCCTCACTTTTTTTTACCTGTGATAGATGTGATTCTGTTAAGCTTATTCTTGACATTTTATTTAGTAGTTTCCTAAAGTTTCTCATTTTATGGATGGTTTAGGGTTTTAGAGAGAAAGGATTATAGACATTTCAGTGCTTCTATTTTTTCCCTAGTCTAGAATTACTGGATGTGAATATTTCATTCTTAATTTTGTGGAGCATTTGGTTGGACAAGCACAAACAACACAAGATGTGTGTAATTCAGTGGTGCATATATTTCTTCCTGATGGAGTTTGTCTCTTCCACTTTGCCTCCCATGTGAGAGTATTAGCTTGTAAGGCAGGAATATGTTCTGTTCACATGAAATAATTAAATATTCATTGGACCAAAAAGGTAAACAAGAAGGAACTTTATGATCCAGTGATTGAGATAATAGTGTGGAGTTAGGTGGATTAATCTCTAACTGCTTCTTCCATAACATTTAATATACAATATAGATACTTTTGGAATCAGGAACTGAAACCCTGTACTTCCCCTGCCTTCTAGTATTGCCTTCCTAACCAGCAGACGATGGTGTGTGCTGTCTTTTGCCTGTTATGCCTTGCAAGCTGGAAATTGAAGTAATCATATCAGTAAACAGTATCTTCATAGTTTGAGAAATCTCCTGTGATTTGGACTGTTAGGTTACATCTTCTGAGATAGAGAAGTCATTATTAGACTTAGAAAACCTACATTCTGAGGAAGAATTTCAAGTGTTGTTTTTTTATCAGGTACAGACATTAATAACATATGGCTGTGCTTTTGTAAAGTCTAAGTAGGCTCTGAGAATGCCCATCACGATAGAGCCTACAAACAGAATGATTAGAGGAATATCTGCTTCATGATTTTTTGCAAGATGTAGACATGTTAGACTGTTCATTGCTACCACAGTGTAGGCAGTGTTGACATCCTCATTAGCAGACTATTTTAGAGCCTTTGTAGGAGAATTATAGGGACTTCTGTCTTTGCAGAGATTTGGCAGCAGTCAAGATTAATAAAATGGTAGAGTTTAAGCACTGAGGTGTCAGCTATATAGAAAGACCATTTCTGGTTTTCAGTCTAGCTTCCACTGCATCCTGCCCCTTAACAACTTTGTTGTAGTACAAAGTCTTGTGCTGGATTAGGTTGATGTTTCAAACTGTTCCAGAGTTTGTTTCTTAAAAAAAAGAAAACAAAACAAAAACACCAAAACAAAAACTAAGAACCACAATTGAGCTTGACTTTACTGTGGGAAAAGAGACCCATAAAACTTTTTTTTTTTTTTTTAAAGCTAACATAAATAGATCTAAGTAAAGAATTGTCCTCTGGTTTTGTATTAAACCTGTTTCAGTCTCCAGGGTATCTAGCAAACATATTTATAATAAAACCAGGACATTTGAGACAGCTGACAATTGTTATTTAGGGGATGCCAGTAAAGAACCCCAATATAAAATTTTCTAGCTTTTATCCTGTAAGTGTAATTATGCAGATGTCTTGAAACTTTAATTACACATTGAGAAGATAGTCAAATTAGCAAACAAGTTAAAAAGGCACAGCAAGGAGACAGGCACCCTGTTTCCTTCATTTCTGTCTCAGTTTCTGGATGTTTGTTTGATGTGTTGAATAATAAATACACTTTCTACTTCCCATACTGATTAAATGCAGATATAATAAACATATTTCTAGTGCTTTGTTTTGTAATATCTATTGTGATATCATTTGGTATACCTTCAGTGAAGAAAATATCAAATGACTGATGTAATTATGCTCCAGTATTACAAGGCAGAATATATATGCTCATTACAGGGCTTGTTTTAGACAGTGAAGAAGCATTTGCATTAAATTCTTAACGTAGAGATGTTTCTGATAAAAGCATACTCTAAAATGGCAAAAAAGTATCTCCTCACCCATTTAAAGTCAGACACTGAAATTTGGCATCTATTAGTAAACATAAGAGGATATCCTGGGGTTAAAATCTATAATAAAAAATAGAATATGTATCATAGAATATAACATAAAAATTCAACACTAATAATTCAGTGATGTTGAGGTTTAGTATTATCAAAAACATATTTTCATATATACTTCTCATTAGCTGTCAGGAATTATGTTTTGTAAATTTCTGTAAAGATGCAGAACTCTGAAAATTTAATGTACTTTACCTTCAGAAGATAAAAATACATTCCTTTCTAAGGAATTGTCCATCTAAGATATAAAAGCTTTTTATATCGTGACAAAAATCTCTAAAGAAACTGCAAAATTTTGTTTGTTTATACTGTTGGGTTGGGTTTCTTTTTAGGAAATATATTTGTGAGATGGAGATGGTGAAGATTTTGCTCACAGATTTGTAATTTTAAAAAAAAAGCCAACTTTTTCTGACTGTCAATATTGTGCATTGCAGATTGTGAAAATAAAAAGATCCGATTTTCCAGAGCGATTTAATTGACATTTCCTTTCCACACTCTAGACTTCCAAAACGTTAAGAGTATTGATTAAACATCTGGTATTTTGGTAGTTTTCCCATATCTTTAAAAGAACAGCTCTCAGATGGTTTGGAGACTCGAAAGGCTCAAACATGAGTATGCTGTTTCTCATTTTAGTGTAATTGCACAAATCTTGGGAGGAGAAAAATTTACAGAAAGTTTTATGTATGTTGTGTTCTATAGATATATGTATGTGAATGAAATAAATGAAGTGTCAATAAATACTAGAAGTGTCATATCTTTTGATTTTAGATTGCAATCCTTTTGCTAATTTGCAATGACTTAAAGGGAAAGACTTCTTTGACATCTATTTGACAAAATTGCATTAATAATTTGCTGTCATTATCTAAGAAATACCTTAACAGGGTGAGTCCATGGCTGTTGAATAATTCGGTCTCTAAGAATGGCCAATTGTAGACAACTACCAAAAAAAAAAAAAACCCCAGAAAAAAAAAGGGGCCAGTGTATAGCAGTCATTTAATTGTTGTATCTTCCCATCTTGCAATGATCAGTGATACAGGAATGCCCTGAGCCAGAAGTAGTCTGATATATTAATGCAGCTATACTCCATGAACTTGTTCAATCTATATTTTTGTGTTTATCCCATTCCATTCAGTGGTAATGAATTTCACAGTATGATCATGTACTGTATGGAAATGCATTGGGATTTATTTTAAATCTGAGACCTTTTTATTTTCTGTGGTGTTTCTTCATGCATGTGGTTTGTGAAATAGAAAAGAATTGATGCCTGTTCACTTTTTCCACATAATATCTCTGTATACTGGCATATATATCTCTCTTATCAGCTATCTCTTTTTCAAACAAAGAAATTCTTTATAGTCTTATATGGTATGGAAACTATTTTAATCTTTCTTTTTGACAATTTTAGTAACACTTCTATTTCTACAGGACCTTCAAGTTTCTATCCTCTATGTATATTTTTAGCTTGGTTTTTAGATAAGAATAATTTAGGAGAAAATGCAAGAAGAAGTAGGAAAAAAAGACTCTCCCAACAGCTACTTTACTACTTTTCACTCTTCCACAAGACTTTTTTTTTTCCTTCTTCTTGAAGACAGATTGCTTGCTTATCCATGCAAATATCCACATGAAGTACAAAATGTTAGACAAAAGGTAAAAAATAATCAAAATTGTCTGGAAGTCGATGCCATTAGTGGGCTGAATGATGTTGCTATTACAGTTAAATTCTTTTTTGAGTTAAAACAATGGCATGCTTCAAATTGGCTTCAGCAGAGCCAGATCTGGGAAATACATAAAACATTTCAGTTTCTGCCATTGCAAATAAGTTGAGTAAAATTTTGGGAATGTTTAAATTTCTGATGTGCTACTGCATCTTTCTTGTCATCACTCAGATTTATCTGTTGTATATCATGGTTTGGACTGTAGATACTTGTTTGAATTACATGATGCAATCTAAGCAAGACTCCTCAGAGAAGGAAAAAATTAATATTATATTTGATTTACTAGTGAAAGGACCAGAGTTCTCATCAGAATTAAAAAAAAAAAATAAATCGGTTTGTGATTCTAAGCTTATTGCCACAGTCTTATGTTCTCAGGAAGTGAGGTGAAAGATTCCCCTCTAAAAATTCTCCCTCCCCTTGAATGCTGAGCACTAACTTAGCATGCTTTCTCGGCTGTTAAATGTGTAACTTTATTTATGGATGAAAGCCACCACTGCAATGTTCTTCAGCTGCTCTTGAAGTCTGAGGACTGAATGAATTTCAAAACTTATACATCTCATATATATAAGTGCCAAGGCTCAATATTAAACTCAAGATTCATTTCTCAACAAATCTTTAACCAATCAACCATCAGTTATCTTGTTTCTGTCTCAGCATACAGGTAGGGAAGTAGTAAAAGGACAGGTCAGATAACTGAATCTGGAGCAGCAGAGATCAAACTTATTTCTCTTTTCTTTTTGGCAAATGAAGCTGAACAGCCAGTAACAGAAGCAGTATTCGAGGTGGGCAACAAAGGCATGAAACTCAGACAGACTTACTTATACAATATTTTTTTTTAAATTTTTTTTTCTTTACTGGCTATCTAGGTCAACGTCATGAAATGTGAGATGGGGAACAAGCAGAAGCTTGAAGAAATTTGTAACAAGCAGGTAATTGTTATATTACTAATGATTTTAATGTTGTTACAAGATTAGGAAGACCACCTATATTAATAATCGCTAGTTAAAAATATTTACTGTGATAAATTTCCATCCAAAATTCAATTTATGTTGAAATCAAAATGTTCTTTTTCTCAGAAGCAAAAATATGTCAATTTTGCCTAATTTTAATATTAAAATTCAAACTAAAAGATCTTTTTCTTTTTCCCTGTTTTTACACCTTGAATTTAATCTTGTGCACATATTTTAAATTTATATCCAAACAATTATGCCATTATGTCCATTACCATTTTAACTATTTCATGAATGAAGTGTAGTTGCTGCTGTGTTGGCAACATTATACCATGGATAAAGGTGTATTTCTGAGTTTATGAAGAGTTTATTATCTGAGACACAAAAAATATTCTCAGAAAGGCAAGTGTGTTTTTTAAGTCTATGTGTTTATCCTTTAATTACAGTTTTACATTATTTTAAATTCTGCTGTAAGACAATCAGAGTTTTTATTAATAAAAGTACATGTATATCTTACATTCTAATGTGTCTGCACATATATCTGGAATGCTGCATATAGCTCAATGCAAAGCTCGAAGATGACCTGTAGCTAAAACAAACATGAAATTAAAATTTGAAATATATTGAATAAGACATTGGTAAAATGTTGCTAATTTATACAGAGAAAAATGAGCATATATTTTTAAAAGTGATAAATTATTTCTAACAGAATTTAGTAGTGATACCACTGCTGAAGTTACCCAGGTTAAGTACTTAATTCAGATTTTTTTCAGGATTGATTCCAAAGTTGGTTTTTGATGTTGGTTTTTTTTTTTTTTTTCCGTTGTCTCCAAGGACTTTTGGATTGAGGTCTTACTGAAAAGAGACTGAAAGCAAGAGTTCTTGGATAGCAATGAACTTCGAGCAGAGTTTGAAATTTTGCCTTCTTAATTCCAACTCATTTGTGTCTTCTAGATCCTTAATTCTGGAAAAGGTAAGAGAAAACTGCCATGTCTCAATAGAGAAAGTGAGAGTGGTTAAGACAGTTAAGAGAAACATGAAGTATTATTACTACCAGTGGACTATTATCTTGTTCACTCCAAGAACTAAATGGATCCTTCAAAGTCTGGCTAGCTACCAAGGACACAATCAAACATCTGTGCACCAGATGCATAGCACATTATATCCAGCTGTGCTACTGCAGTTACATCTGCAGAACACTGCATATGTCAACTGTCATGGCCAGCAGGTTTTGGGAATACTGTCTGTAGGAGTTAAAGCTTGCAACAAAAGTAGTAGGTATTTTAGTTTCCACATTTTTATGCCATGTTTTACCTCTGTATTTCTTAACTTGCTTATTAATAGAGGGAAATAGCATTTGATTTTTCACCAGTGGAGACCTGTTTACAAGTTATGATAAATTAATGAAAAAAAAAATTAGTGTCATTTCATCCTGTATTTTCATTTAAAAGTTGTACTTTCCTCTTAGAAAATACTATAATGAAAGTATTCAGAAAAATAGTCTTTGCTGTTTTTGGAGCTGGTGGAATCCTGTATGTTAACTGAGGAAAACTGAGGGGGAGCTTTTCCTCCAGAGGCCGCTAGAGCAAACTTCCAGAAGAATTTGAGAATTTCTGTTTAACTTTCTGAAGCAATGAATTTATGTCAGTAGGATAGGTTGGTAGGTTTCCCTACCAACTATTCAGAAGCATATTCGGCTTGTCTTACATAAAATAGCAAAGCTGTGTCATTCATTGCAGGATTTATTTTACATAATTTCCTCCCTTTCTTTTCCATTCCCCTCAGAAATCTGATGCAATTGTCTTAAAATCAAGGAAAAAAATATTATATCTGTAGATCTTCTTCTACTTCCTAACAGTGTAGCTCTGCCTTGGTAGGGAAAGCATTAGCAAGTTAGCAGAGGGAAATTAATTTTCTTTTTTTTCTCAAAAAGGAGCAGAAGCAGCACTTGGTGGATGTAGAATAATAATAGTGGCTACTATTTGAGCTGACAGTATTGCTTGCAGTTTTTAAGCAAATCTTTTTAAATTACATTTCTAATTCTCACAAACAGAACAAAGTGCTTATTTTACACTACTGAACGCAGAAAGCAGTTTTCATCATGGTATGTTTGCACGTCTAAACTTAGCTGGTGTATTTTTAACCTAAAATATCTCTTATAATTTTAAGGGTAGATTTACCGTATCAGTTTCCAACAGTTTCTATTTCTTTTTTTTTTTTTCAAGAAAAAATGTTACAGTAGCAACACCAGAAAGTTATTTCAGTTGTGTTGCTGAATCATTCTATTCAAACTTCTTTATCTTCAGTAAATATTTGTTTGACCAGCTGTGTTCAGACTTGTGATTTTGTTGCGCACTATAAAAAATAGACTGAAAAAAATTGTTCTTTTCAAATTGAAAGAATTTTTTAATTTGGGATCTTTTTATACATAGAAAATTAATTCAAATCAGTTTAATCAAAACCATCTAAAACAATGCAACCTTGTTATGAAAAAAGGAGCAGAGATTTGCAAGAAAAAATTAAGATAAAACCAGAATGTTTCACTTCATTAATGCCTACTAGTACCAAACCAGTTATATGGCTGCAAATACTAATTTTTTACTACATCTTACATAAAATTCTCTTTAGCTTTGATTCAGTGTTCTTTATTTTTGGACCTTTTCCCTCGCTGTATTCTGTTCTTCCGGTTGTAATAGCTGAATTTTACACACATCTTGCCCTGCATATTTGCCTTTTCTGACACTCTCAAGAGCAGAAGAGTGTTGTGGTAACAGGGGACATATACAAGATCAAGTACATTTATTTTTTCAAAACACAAGCAGTATTATCTAGCAAGCTTATTATTTTGATGCAAGCTTGCTCTGAAGCAAGCTTGCTCTGAAGCAAGCTTGCATCAAAATAATAATGGGGAACAAGATGAAAAATATTTATTTCCATTCTGGGCCTTTTAATAGCAAAGATTTCTCCTTAGAAGATGTTTTTTTTTCTAACCTCCTGAACATTTTCTCTCTGGAGAGAGAACCTACTGGACTTTCCAATAAATGGGGGCGCCACTTTGTCAGTAAATAACTCACATGAAAGCTAGCAGCTGCTACATTGTGAAACCAGGATATAGGATACAAATTGTGGTTCACAGCAACAGTCTGCTAGTGTGGTTGAAGTGACTCATTGTTGTAGTTGAACCCGAGCTGGCAACTAATACCACACAGCCACTTGCTGAATGCCCTGCTATCAGATAGGGGAGAGAACCAGAAGAGCAAAAATGAGAAAACTCTTGTGTTGAGATAAAGACAGTTTAATAAGTAAAGCAAAAACTGTTCATGCAGGCTAAAATTTTCAAAATTAAAAGGAGTGCATGGACAGGGGACACTAGAGTGAGGGGTCTTCTACAGGCCACCTGACCAGGGAGTCTGAGCAGATAAGTCCCTCAACAGACAGATGCAGCATGACATTCACAAGCCCTGTTCCTCATGAGGGATGGATTTCAGCCACCCAAATATCTTTTGGAGGGACAGCACAGCAGGCCAAATCAATCCAGAAAATACCTGGAATGCATTGATGATAACTTCCTTCTTCAACTGATAAAGGTCAGGAGTCATGCTAAATCTTCTTATCAACAAGGAGGGGTCAGTAGTGGAATTCAAGTACAGGGGTGATCTTCACTGCAGTGACCATGAAATGGTGGATTTCAAGATTCTTAGGCAGCAAAGAGGACGCACAGCAAACTCACTACCCTGGACCTGGAGAGCAGAATTTGGCCTCTTCGTGCTCCTGCTTTGTGGAGTACCATGGGACAAAGCCCTGGAGGGAAGACAGACCCAAATCAACTAGCTAGTACTCAAGGGTCACATCCTTCAAGTTCAGGAGCAATGCATCCCAGCAAAAATGTAGTCAAGCAAAAATGCCTGGAAGCCTGGGTGGATAAAGAAGGAGCTCGTGCACAAAGACAATGACAAAAATGTAGCCTACAGAGAGTGGAAGCAAGGACTGATAGCCTGGGAGGAATACAGAGAAACTGTCCAAGCAGCTAAGGATCTGATAAAGAAAGCTAAAGCTCTGATAGAATTAAATCTGGCCAGGGACATCAAGGACAACTAGTACAGCTTCTTACAGTTATGTCAGTGCTACAAGGAAGACAAGAGGAAATGTGGGACTCCTCCAGAATGAAATGTGAGATCTGGTTACCTGTGACATGGAGAAGGCTCCATATCACTCTATTCTGCCCTGGTGAGACAGCATCTGGCAGGGGTGTGCACTGAGTGATCTTTTGAGGTCTCTTCCAGCTCCTAATATTCTGTGATTCTGTGATATTGTGCCCAGCTCTGGGCCCCTCAGTTCAAGAAGGACATAGAACTCAGGTACTCAAAATTTTTTGCCTCAGTCTTCACCAGCGTGAGCTCTAATCACACTTCGCAGGTCATAGAAGGCAAGGGACTCAGAAAATAAGGAATTACTCACTGTAGGAGAAGATCAGGCTCCAGACCATCTAAGGAACCTGAAGTACACAAGTCCATAGTGCTGTCTGCAAAGCAGATTCATTACCTGGTGTGTGAGAAGCCAGTTCCCCCATGTTGTTTTTATTAATGCCTCTTGCAAGGTAATACACTGCCCATTGCATGGATTAGCCAGTAATTTAGAAGTAATTATAGTATTTGTTATATCATCTTCTTTAATCACTGTACCTGCATGAAGGAAGGGACTTCACCTGGGCAAGGGTCTTGATTTGGGGGTGTGGTTTTTAGTGTTATAATGAAGATGTTCCATTAGGGATGCCTGGACTTTGGTTTTCAATGCCAAGTTTACTCTGTGTGTATGAGATGTTCTTAGTGTTTCAGGACAGTTAGATTACAGGTGTTCCTTTAAATAATTCCCTTTGATGCTTTTCATTGTAACCACCTAGCAACTATCTACAATCATTCCTAATTATTGAGGTATTGTAATATAGAATCGGGGTTAACTTTTAAGTTTGATGGTAGATATCATATGCATCCATGGGTCCTGAGGGAACTGATGGATGAAAAGGCTAAGACACTCTCCATACCAGTTAAGAAGCCGTGGCAGTCTGGTGAAGTTCCCACTGACTGGAAAACAGAAAACTGAAGCCCCATTTTTAAAAAGGGGGAAAAAAAAAAAGGAAGATGCAGGGAACTACAGGCTAGTCAGTCTCAGTGCTGTACCTGGCAATATGATGGAGCAGGCTCTCCTGGAAACTGTGCTCAGTCACATGGAAAACAAGGAGGTGGCTTCTTTTTAAAAATCATTTTACTGATTAAAATCTATTGCACATCTAATGCAAAACACTTCTGCGATGAAATTACTCTAGTCAGAATGCGGGAGAACAGAATTTTATTTCAAGTTTACAAGTTTAGTGTTCTCACTAAAGTTCCAAACTACCTATACACTTCAAGAATATTTCTGCATTGCTTTAAGATTTTATTACTGTAGTGTTGAAAATAGCCATTTCAATTACAGCTGGTGTTTGTTTAGGAAGTTGATTTTTTTTTTTCATCCTCTCTTCATTGCTTTTGACAAATTCTGCAAGGAAAAGATAGTAGAACAGTCTGAAAGTTTTCCCTTATTGCTGACAAATGTTCCTTTGATATGACAAATGCCTGGGACCTGTATACGACTGTACTGTAAGTAAAAACATATTTGTACAACTCTGGAATTAATGTCCACTGTCAGATGTGAAACAGTGCTCAAGAAATACTTACTAATAGAATAGGTAGGCAGATTTTAATATACTGAGAAAATAAGGATGAGATGGAAATTTAGAAAATAAGTAATATTAAAGCCCTGATGTTCTGAAAAGTAGTATGCTGCCAGAAAATGTAGAAAAGTACCTGGAAATAATATGGAAGAAACCCTCTGACAGCTGCAGTAAATATTGGGTATCATAAGGAACATTGACAAACCTAGGTACAGCTGGAAAGACATGAAAAACAAGATAGAATAAGAAGCTATTTTCATGGATTGTAAAATAGACAAAAGAAAGCTTGAAACAGTTCAGTCTTCATGAGATTTTGTAATCACAAGTTTATTGTTCTCTATTCTGTACTGAAAACTATTCTCACCTAATGTTTTGAAAAAAACATGTTTATTCAGGACTTTAAGAGATTTAATATTTGTTTTAAAGTATTTAATAGATGTTAGATTTTTTTTTTTTTTGTGTGTGTGACTTTATAATAGCTATCATAAATAAAAAGTACCTAGGAAACAAAACTGAGCTCCTGTAAATAATTTTGATTAATTAATGTTAAAATACTCAGGAGTGATAAATCTTAAGATTTACTTTGCTAGTACAGTCTTGCCTGGAATTTCAGGTTGGTGATATTTGTTACTATCCTAATCCCATCAAATAGGTCACCTAGAACTTTACAGATAGGGAAAAGTGAATATGAAAGGGATTTTCAAGTCGTTGGGCACAATCCCTGTAGTACCTATGATAAGCTAGCCTTCTCTTAATATTTTTCATAATTCTGTTCATAAATGTTAACCAGCAAATCTGAACTCATTTAGAAATAGAGGTAAAATTTAAATTAAAATTATCACACTTAGTAATAAACAGCAGATAGGAAGAAAAAGGGCTCTCCTGTCTTTCATAACATGGAGGGTAATTTAAGTGCATATCAAGCTAGTGACTTAAGAGATCAGTATATGTGTGGGTCTGGCTTTGTTCCTTTCATTGTTCACAGAACCTGCTCCAGACATGATTCTGAGTCCTCCTGATGCAGACTACTTATTTTCTGTCCTCCTTATTTTACACAGATGTAAATGGACTTCTTCTATTGTTCTTTTTATCACTTTGAATTAGCTTTATTCCCACCCCTTTTGAAGGGTTTATACTTAGAAGAAATACTTAAAAGCTGCTGAAAGGATTCATTGATACATGAAGTTGCGTAAATTGCACCTAAGAATGCATGAGTGTCCACTTATGTCTTATCCAAATATTGTGGATGGACTTCTGCAATTTTGAGGTGAGAAACAATGGAAGGAGGGAGTCTTATGGCAGCAGAACAGCCTGTTTTGGCTAGAGCCTGCTGAATAATACATAGATGGTTTCTACACAGATTTTTTGGACTTCAGCAAGGCCTTTGACACCGTCTCCCACAACATTCTCCTGCAGAAGCTGGCTGCTCATGGCTTGGACAAGTGCACTCTGCGCTGGGTTAAAAACCGGCTGGATGGCTGAGCCCAGAGAGTGGTGGTGAATGGAGCCAACCAGCTGGCGACCGGTCACCAGTGGTGTTCCCCAGGGCTCGGTGTTGGGACCAGTTCTGTTCAACATCTTCATAGATGATCTGGACGAATGCACCCTCAGTAAGTTTGCAGATGATACCAAATTGGGTGGGAGTGTCGATCTGCTGGAGGGTAGGAAGGCCCTGCAGAGGGATCTGGACAGGCTGGATTGTTGGGCTGGGGCCAACAATATGACGTTCAACAAGGCCAAATGTCGGGTCCTGCACTTTGGTCGCAACAACCCCAGGCAACGTTACAGGCTTGGGCAGGAGTGGCTGGAGAGCAGCCTGGCGGAAAGGGACCTGGGGGTGTTGGTTGACAGCCGCCTAAACATGAGCCAGCAGTGTGCCCAGGTGGCCAAGAGGGCCAATGGCATCCTGGCTTGTATCAGGAACGGTGTGGCCAGCAGGACCAGGGAGGTGATAATCCCCCTGTATTCTGCNAGGGGAGACCATATTGCTCTCTACAACTGCCTGAAAGGAGGTTGCAGTGAGGTGGGGGTTGGTCTCCCCAGTAACAGGTAACAGAACTCGAGGTAATGGCCTCAAGTTGCGCCAGGGAAAATTTAGGTTAGATATTAGGAAGCACTTCTTTACTGAGAGAGTCATCAAACACTGGAACAGTCTACCCAGGGAGGTGGTTGAGTCCCCATCTCTTGAGGTGTTTAAAAGACGGTTAGATGCAGTGCTTGAGGACATGGTCTAAGGGTAGACTTGGTGGCGGTAGGTTAATGGTTGGACGGGATGATCTTAGGGGTCATTTCCAGCCTTAGAAATTCTATGATTCTATGATTTTATGATTCTATGATATTAAGCAACTATCTTTTCTACCAGTCTGTATACCTTGTTTTATGTAATAACTATTAGGGGTAGCTTACCCCAGGTTCCTTGTGCCTAATACATTAGTGACATGCTGCTGTAAACAGGGAGGTTCTGTTTTACATTGTGGGATATGTTTTTCCTTATCTTTTCTGCTTTTATTTTTTGTTAGGCTATAGTACTGTGACATGCCGTGGTTAACATCATGGCCTTATAATCTATTCTTGTTCTATGTATGATATATTCCTTTAACACATTTTGCAGAAGGGCAAGTTCTGCTTTGTAGAGAGCATCACTTACACAGAACTGGAAAAATTAATTTATTTGGTCAGAGGTTCCAAGGGTTTCAATCAAGGGCAAATAATTCCTTAGCATTTGAATTTTTGCAAAGATTTCAAGTCATTAAATACCGTTATTTTATTTATGCATTTATCTTTATCCTGTTTTTCTTCAAAATGAACAGGTAGTAAATAAAATATTAATATCATAGGAATAAAGATTAAATTCAATGTATTTTGTCATCTTAAAGTAATTTCAAATTGTTCTCTTGCAGATTAGCAAAGACTAGATGTCATTGCTTTCTAACAAAAGCACACTAGCCAGTGTGAACAGTGTTTCAGTGCAGTTCTTGACAGCTTTTAAAAGAGGAAGCCACAGTGATAGTGGCCATGGTACAACCATTTAGCTTAAGCAGTTCCTCTTTCTTCTCGGTTACTTCAGTACCTTCAGTACAGATTTTTTTTCCATTTCTAATCTGGATCAATTCCTTGATCCACCTCAAAGCAGTCCCAAAAAGTTTTAACACCACAACTCAGAATTGGAACAGTCGTATACACCTGATTGGTGTTGCTCCCATCAACTTTGCATTGTCAAACAATGGCCTCAGCTGTGAAGATGGCTAAGTGAATATATTGGAAATGAGAGAAACACAGGACTGATTTTTCATGAAATCAAGAAATAAAGCCTTTTGTATACAGGCTAAATGTAATTTTTAAAATAAATAAGGGGTGTTTTCCTTTAATCTTACATCATTGTTCCAGTGCTATTTAATGTGCCTTCTCACATTAACAGGATATATTATTTTTACAATAATTCAACTAATACTCAAAACAGAAGCAATACCTGTTAAACAAAATATTTGGTGGAAAATGCAGTACCACTGCAACTAGCAAGGCAGAGGAATTCTATTTTGAGACAAATCCAACTTTCTTCTTCCCTTTTAGATATGTATTTCCTTACTGTGTGTGATCTGAGACAAGGAGCACACTTTCCTAAGCACTTTTTCACAAATGAAAATTTGCCATCCTGATAGTTTTGTAAAACTGATCCAATTCTGAAGACAAAGAAAATATCACAGATGGAAAGGCTGTCACCTTCAACTGTTTCATAAACATGCATATTAAAAAATATGGCATGAAATTAAGCTAATTTTTAGAATATCTAATGCATATAAACATAAGTTATTTGCAGGACTATAAACATCAGGATCCATTTTGATTATTACATTTCCGTTTTCTACCTCATTAGAATTTAGTCAGCTAGGAATATTATTTCTTTTTTCCCTATGGATTGAACGTCTCTTACATACGCAGGCTTTGAAAACAGTTTTGCCTGTATTTTCCTGTTGCTGTAGGCTACAGGCTTTTCCTGTACCTGTTATCTATATTGTTGCAAATCCTTGCTGTGAATTGGAATTTTGTTAAAGTTCTTAGCATGTTTCTGATCCACCATAGCAAGAATTGGGTCTTCTGGACTAGTTTTACTACATGCTGATCACTTTTCCCAACAGACTTCTCAGAGTTACTACTAATTTTCTTTCTATAATTTGGTTTTCTACCTGACCCTCAGTGTATAGTGAGCTAGTTCTGTCTCCTGGTTCTTTCTCCAATGTCAGACTAGATGTTTTATGCTACTAAGAATATGATACTTCACTACAGGGGCTGGAGAAAGTTAGAGTTGTTTCGAAAACTATTTAAACTTTTATAAATTAGGTCCTTTTTATTCACTGTTTTGACCTTTTTGTCCTTTCTTTTACAAAACTAAATCTGCAATTGGGTATTACCAAAATTTCAGCAGAATTTGTAAATATGCTATTAGAAAATGGTGGTCTCCTTACTCATTTTTTCACAAGAGCTGAGCACCAGTGGTGGGTGTTTTTAATCATAGGATTATTTCACTTTTTTTCTGTGGGCTTTTTCATTTCTCACTTACTCCTCTCAGAGTACTCTTGTATTTGCTTTGTGCTAAATAGTGGTCTTAAGAAATCTTGATGTTTCATGTTTATTTGTGGCTTGGCTTTCTCTCTATAAGCTTGCGTTCCATTCAAGCCACTAAACTAACTGGCAGCTATCTTTTCTCTGGGTTTTCACATACTGCTGGGAGGAGGAAAAACCAGTTCTATCCAGACAGCACAGTGAGGACAAGTTGCATGAAATTACTTACCCAGTCTGCTTGCAAAAGAATTTACATTTCTTGTAAACATATGTGTTGCCCATTAAAAGTGTTTCTGGGACTTAAAATACTGTATCATTTGAGAGAAGCATTTTCTCTGTGACACAGAAAACAGTAGGTCCATTAAAAAAAAAGTCAGTTTTGAATATGTTGTTGTTTTAAAGTATAAACTTAAATGGACGAAGTGGCACATATGTTACTGCAGGAAATCAGACTAAATAGGTTAAACTGCGCAGTCACAGTCATTTAGAAATGGAAAGTAAAATGTTTTCTATAGTTACTCTTCAGAGTCTTCATATGGATTTTTTATTTTACTACACACTAAATATCATTAAGCTGCTAGTAGCTGCAGATCTTGTACGTGAGAGCGCAAGATAACTGCTTTTTCCCATCAGTGAAGGCATGTTTGCATTTTTGTTTAATAACAACTTTGATCCTTCTGCTGTTGGCAATGGTCATTGAGAAATCCTGACATAAAGAAGGTATCTGCAAGATAAAGTTCTACAAGGGATGATTAGCAGCACTTAAGTTTTCTTTTTGTTGAAAGGAAGAATCCCTGATTGAACAGTGCATTGAATGATATGACAAGCAAGTACTTGATCCCTGTCCAGCTGGAAAGGAATTGTATTCATCAGCAGCTTTTTAGCTAAGGATGTCTTTATATTTTCACTCTTTGTTTGAGTCTCTCCAGATCCTCCCTTTACTTCATGTCAGCACTATATAGTAGGTATGCCAAGTGGTTTTGAAATTTAAATTACAGTCTCTTTTTCAGATGTTATTGGAAAGAACATGTAATTTATAACCACGTGTTAGGAGTACAGGATGTTCATGGTTCACTGCCAATTCTTCTTTTGTAAAGTTAATAAAACTTTCATAAAACACTTATACACTTGTATATTTCATGGTAAAGATTTTTTTATCTCATAGGCTAATGTAAAGATTTATTAAAAACATTTTTTTGTTAAGAGGAGTGTCAATAGTTTGCAGCTGAGTGTAATTTTGAATTCCCAGTAGATGACAGTCTGACTGAAAATGACACTAACAGCTTTGTTGATTTAGCACTAAAAATAAAGGATTCTTTCAAATGATATAAAGCTCTAATACCCTGAGTGTGCTGAAATACACTTGAGACCCTTAAGTAGAGTTCTAGCGAAATATTCGGCAGCACTATGGATTCCGGTGAACAAGTGTTAGCATGCTTGCTGGCACTGACCCATTGGGCTCCCACCTAAAAATTAATGTGAAGGACTGGGATACTGTGCTAACAAGAGAATCTGATATGGCCAAATATGGGAACCATCAGAGCTTTGGATAATGTCTTGGAATGGACTTTTAGTAAGACCTTGTGACATTACTGTGACAAAGTTTTGCCTTTTTTGTTTCTCCCCACCCCCTTCCACAATTGAGTACTTGAAATGTTTAGTTCAGTAGCAACCCAAACCTGCTACCATCTGATAGCTATGAAGAGGTATGTGAAAAGAGTTGATGGTTTTATGCCAGCTTTGCAGGATGGTTCTTCACTCTCTTTTTGTGATGTGATAATTGATAGCTTTGCTGGTGATCTTGGCAAAGAAGCTGAGGATTAAATAGCCCAAGAGATAGAACTTTCCTAGTCTTCTAAGTGAGAAACAGACATGTTGGCCAGGCAACATGGAAGAGGCTGCAGTATTCTTGCTGTACTATACATAAATACTGCAAAAGGTTTTCCTCCATCTTTGAATGCTTTTTATTCAAACTAAGAGTATATAGAGGTTTATACTGTGCATCTTTATTGAGTTTTACACTAACTTTCACTTGTATTCTGGAATAGGTCAGTTAACTTAGTGATAATAATATTTTCCACAACTTTATATCCACCTGCCCTAAGCATCTACATCAATGTGAAGAAGGAACAAAGCTCTATGCTTCCATAAATATTTGCACAAAAGAAGGAAAGGATGGGACTCTGATATAGACATAATGTTGGACTTGGTAACAAGTGAGAGAGAACACTGATAACTATGTTACTTACAGGATCCAAATTTGAACCCTCTCAGTTTTCATGGGAAATCTACAGACACTACTTCTACTACTTTAAAAAATAAATAAATTGCTGTTTACTCTAAGCCTGCCAACATTTGATATTACATCCGTATGTTGTGTCAACTGTAGTATATTGTTGTCTCTAGTGTTTTCCATAAAACAATTCACTCCTGATCAGTCTGGCTAAACAGAAGGGTTGAACAGAAGTGGAGAACAGAAGGGTTACATGGGGTAACCTTTCACAGAATCACAGAAAGGTCAGGGTTGGAAGGGACCTCAAAAGATCATCTAGTCCAACCCCCCTGCCAGAGCAGGATCACCTTTGCAAGACCAATACCTGTGAATGGTACTGGTAACAGTACTTGTATATGGTAGTTCAAGCTGTGAAAACAGTAGCACTGAATACTGTAGGAAGCAAAGAGAGATCTAGGAAAAACTAAAGATTTTTATCTTGCTTATGTGGTAAAATAGAAATGTAGATCCTCAGAGAATCACTTAGTGTGCATAGAAATGAGTCAATTATATTGAGGGACTTATAGACAAAATTGTCGAAAACTGAGTATGCTTTGTAATAAAATATTGAGTGGCTGCTGGGTCTTGACCTAGATCATAAAGTGGTCACAAATTTGATTTATATAAAATCATGTTTTTCAGGCATATTAAACACTGTTTATATAATGGAGCAGCTTTTGACTCAGATTCACCTCACAACACAACATGTGGGATGTATATACACAAACTACGAGAACATATGCTGCATTTCTGTGTATAGGTTGACAAAGTGACTGTATTGTGCTTTTCCTTTTGCAAGCATGGCTTTCCAGATTCAGAAAGAAAATGGAGTGTCTTCTCAGTTGTTCCAGGAGTATTACCTGTACTTACAGCCTTTGCATCACTAAGCAAAAAAGCATTCAGAAACATTTTTAGTCTTCTCTAAATGTAGTATAACAAACCCAAATTCTGTGGCTCTGAAAATTAGTGATGTTAACCAATCAGGAATAGTGAGGCTATTCTCTGCAAGGAACTCTGCTGTACTAACTGGGTTCTGCTATCTACTTTGAATGTCAAATGAAAAGCATAGTGAGATTCAGGATTTCTCCTTAAGAAATAATTAGGGTGAAATGTTTGTTTGACACTGTTTACCTGTTTTTGTTTACACTGTTTTTGTTAGTGAGGCTTGTAGGATAAGATAATCCTTTTTTTAAATCACCTGATAAAGACTGGAGAAAAAAAAGAGCACCTTTTGAACCATGAACTCTTCTAAAAGGATTGTTTAAAATTAATCCTTTCAGATCTGACAGAGAGTTGAACACCACATTTTTCCATCACAGTAAATTTTTTCCTTCTAAAATTCCAGTAGAGCATATTTGTGAGCAGTGTCTTTTGAATTTTTGAAGAAATCCCATCAGTTTTTCAGAAACACCTTTACTGGAGAAGTGTTCCATATTATATGAGCATCAATCTGCAGAGGAAATAGAATTACTCTGGTGCCGTTGTTATTAATTTGCTGGAACTCTCTGGGAAGTGATCTGCCATTGCCAGAGCACTGATGCTTGTCTTCCTTGACACTATTATTTGCAATAGTAACTCAGACCCAGACCCTGTGTTATATTCATGCAGCCTTTTGTCAACTGACATCTTCTCTGAATGAATGCTAGACCTTTGTCTGGTAACAAAACCAGCAAACTCTATAAAAACTGAAGGATAAAGAAAACACATTAGTCATAATGCTTCGAATGATGTAAACTTGTATGTGCTAGTACAGACTTAGTTAAATATTCACCAAAAATATCTTAAGGTGTTTCCATATTTTTTTTTGTTATAAAATATGTTAGAAGATTAAAGCATGTACAGAACATTCCTCCCTCTCATTCATGTCAAAATGAAATTGATAATTGCCAGTTTTTAACTAGCTCAAAAGATGCTTTCACAGCCTTCCCTTTGGAGGAGATTACTTATTGTTGCCTTTGATGTTGACATTATTTAATAGAGATCTTTCTTTCTTTATGAATTGTTTCAACTTGCTCATGCTGTCTTCAATTTAATGAAGCTTTTGAGAAGGAAACTGTAAACAAATGAGATAGGATGGTTTATGAAGAATGTGAATTGTATTCTTAAGCAAGAATTGTTTATGATGATGGTTTCATAATATATAAAACATATGGACCACCAGAAATGTAAATGTCAGACTTTAGGTCTTTGATTTATTCTTTCATGGAATTTACAATTTATTCATGTTACTTTTTTTTAGTCCCTCTTCCTTTTTAATATTTGTAGAGATAATATAGATCTGAACCTGATAGTCCTATTACAGGACTGTACTATCAATACATCAAAAATGCTGAAAGCAAGCTACCTAATGTCATAATTTTATAGTTTACTGGGAATCTGAGAGCATTACAATTGAAAGAGTAAAACTTATTTAGCTTTTCTTGTCATCTCCTTTTAAAAAATTGTATTAGTAAGTCCATCCACAATACAGTTTTCCCAAGTCTGTGCTTATTTATGCTTGCATAGTATCTGTAAAAGCTGGTTTGTTACCTAAGAGTCAATCAAAATGACTAGATTTTATTGCAAGTTAACCACAACCAAATAAATTTTCAATATTTTGTCTTAGCTATCAAAACAATAAACACACAGTTTTCTTTTTAATTATGAGTGTACAAGTTTGCAAAAACAAACACAGGCTGCATAACTATAAAGTGACTGCTTACCACGATCTTCAGTTAACTTCCATGGTTTGCATTCTGAGTAGTCAAAAACAGTACCCAGTGAACCTACTGTAATGCTGTTTGAAGTCTGTTTTAGTAATGCCAACAATATGGTGGGAATGAGAATAATAAATTTGCACCGTGTCTGTTGGCACCTGAGAGCTTGAATTCTCCAATGTTTATCTGAATTCTTTTTGAAAATTAAAATGTGTGTTGCTTGGTTTGCTCTCACCTGTATCCATTTTGCTTACTAGCTACACAAATTCAGGTCAGGTGTTGACCAGCACAAATTATATTGCTGCCCAACAAGAAAATTGCTAGCATGCAATTGTCATCAGGGAAAATAGAAAAGGAAAAAAAGCTGAGTAATCTTTGATCCTGTTTTCAGCAAAGCACCACTGTACAAGTGAATGGGAGATCAAACGTGAGAAGATTTGTCTGCTGTACTTTACTATAGGAATCCAATACTCCAAGAATCATATGTAAGTGAAAATAAGAAATCTGCTGAGAACATCATAATTAAATAGAAGTTCTAACTGAAAAAAAAAAATGTGGCTTCCATATTTTCCTGAATTTCAGCTGTACTTCAGCTGAAGATGACATTAAATTGTTGTCAGTCAAAATTCCTTCTATCCAGTCTATTATACTTTTGAAGCTCATGGTATGAAGGTAGATCATTGCTAGTACTGCATAACTTTGTGTCTTTCTGGGGTTGAGTTGAAATTTACCTCTTCCTAAGTGTTTGGCAACCATTGTCTTTATTAGTCTCTCTAGAGCTGTGTTTTCACTTCTTATTAGAAGCTATTTCGCTTTAGGAGTTTTCTGTAAACAATTATGTTATTATGGGAATTATTGTCTTTCTGTGTTATTTTTCAGCGGAGTTAATTCTTTCCTCATTTTTTACTAGCATCTTTCTGGAAAATGACATTTTATTGTCTTACAGTAGATATTTTCATATATGTAAATTCACATAGCATAAGGTGGTCTTTATGCATTGTATTCTGATATAGTTTTTTTAGCATTACAGCAGGATTTTTTTGACATACTTCATACCTGTGAATGTATTTATACTGTTGACATACAGGTTTTCATTATCATATGGCATAAAGCTACTCTGATAAAAGCATATGTACAGGACACAGAGAAGGTGTTTACATCGCTATATTAAATCACAGTCACTAGGCAATGCAAGTTTTGTGTGTAGAGAAAGCCTTAGATAAATAGAGGTTTAAGGCACACTGAGTCTTGAAGTAAATAACTTATAAATGAAAGAGAAGTAACTGAAATCAGAATAGGCATATTTTAGCTAAAGCCCTGGACTAGATTAAACCATAATGTTGTGTGTTTCTTTCTTTTTTATCTTATTATTGTATTTTTACATTGTTTGGGCTAAAGAAGCCTTGTTGTTCTGAGTTTAATAGCTGGCAAACAAATTGAGATTTGGTTCCTCAACAGAGATAACTTGCTCACAGAGCAAGTAAGATCCTTCTGTATGTTTTGGAATGATACCTGTAACTGCATCTTTCTACAGTATCCTGTGTGTGTACTTATGTTGCCTGTGTTCATGTCTGTTAATTGCTAGTTTGGTGGCCGGGGGTGCAATTTTAGTGGAAAGGAACAAAGACTAAAAATCTGTTTTTTGTCCACCCAAGGGCTGCTTTTACTCCTTTTCCTCAGTTATGTCTCTCTCCTTCAATAAGGATTCCTCTTGAAAAACATTTTGCACCTTTAAAAGAAATCTAAATATCAAGGCATCTGGATGTGAACTGTTTAGGGACCTAGTTGGCTCCTTTCTGCCATGTGTAATTCATCATCACTCCACTCTGTTTATGCTACCCACCCAGTCTTAATTTTGTTCTTTTCGTTTGTTCTATACTGCAAATATTCTTTTTGATGACTCCTATGACTTTACTTTTTACTTTTACTTTATGCATTAACTATATGTTGAAGGTCTTTAAAAGAAATATTTTCCTGTAGCATTTTAAATTACTAGTTTGTTAGTTTTGCTTTTTTTTCTCTCACATAGCACAATGTTACTAGAACAGAAGAGTATTTTCATATGTAAAACCAGAATACTTAGTCCCTTTGTTATTACGAAATGTGTTGATAAGATGCTGTGGCAGGTTTCTTAATAGTAGCAAAATTATTTTTAACTCTAAACAAGTATCTTAATTCCCTTTTCCTTTCTTTGGGTATCTATCATGTCCTTCCAGGCTATTGCTCTATAGCATTATTTTTCTAATATTATCTTTTTAATCTTTCTTCTCCCTCTTGTGATTATTATCTCCCTTCTCTCTGACTCAGCCCACTAGGCAGCAACACAGCCTAGATCAGTGTTAGGTTAGTTGATAATAATACTTGTGAGTATTCTGCATACTCAAGAAAACAGGCCCATGCTCGTGGCTCTGACTGATTATGGGGTAACCGAAGAATGGAAAGTTAGCTTTCAGCAGTAACTACAAGAGTAGCTTTTGTTCTTGCATAATAGCCTAGGTAATGCCAATTCACAAAAAACCTACATATGCTGTATTTGAAATATCTCATGTGGTAGTAGAAGAAAAATATTTGTAGAAGGCTATGGTGGTTTGACCCTCGCTGCAGGCCAGATGCCCACCAAAGTACTCTAGAGCTCTCCTTTCAAGCTGGATAGGAGAGTAAATATATAGTGAGAGGCTTAGGAGTCAAGAGAAAGAAAAGGTGAGATAATTCAGCAATGAGCTTCACAGACAAAAGAGACTCAACACACCATAAAAATCCCCATCTAATTTCACACAGACAAACACACAGAGTAAGAGAATGAGAAATAAATCCAACTCTTAAAATACCTCCCCCCAGGCCTCACTTCTTCCTGAGCTCAACTTTAGTCATGATTTCTCTTCCTTCCTCTCACCCCCCAGGTGTCACAGGGGGAGACATGGAATGGGTCTTTCATCAGTTCATCATGAGTTGTCTTCCTTTTTGGACATGAGGGATATTTCTCACATTCTACTCTTGCTTCATCATGGTGTCCCACCCACATGAGACAGTTCTCCATGAACTTCACCATGAGCCCTTTCCCACCCTGTGTGGGTCCCTTCCACAGGGTACAAACCTTCAGGAACAGACAACTCCATTCTGATCCTCAACAGATACACAACAGAGTCCCCAACAAACCTCCTTTGCTGTGGACTTCTCTTTCCACGGGCTGTATGCGTCCTGCCAGGAGCTTGCTCCAATGCAGGCTTCTCACTGGGTCACAGCATCCACCTGCTCCAGCATGGGGCCCCTCCACAGCTGCAAGTGGGGTCTCTAGTCTCTTCCGTGGGCTGCAGGGGGACCACCTGCTTCACCATATTTTCTGTGGGCTACAGGACAATCTCTCCTCTCGTGCCTGGAGCACTTCCTCCCCTGCTTCTTCACTGACCTTGGTGTCTGCAAAGTTTCTTACATCTTCTCACTCTCTTCTCTGGTTTTTAAAAAGTGTTTGTGGTTTTTTTCCTTCTTAAATATGTTATCACAGAGATGCTATGACAATCACTGATTGGCTCAGTTGGTCTGCAGTGGGTCTGTTATTAAGTTGGCTGACATTTGTTCCATCAAATCTAGTGGAACCTTCTAGCAGCTTCTTGCAGAAGCCACCCCTGCAACCCTTTCCCCTGCCCCTGCCCCCCAATCTGTGCCATGCAAACCCACAACAAAAGCCCATCTGCCTGTCAGTAAAGATAAAGCAGAGTAATACATGTTTAATTCTTATTCCTGCAACCTGTACTGACTATATCTGATCTCCACTGCTCTGGACCGTCATGCTAGACAATCATATATCATATTGTAATAAAAAAAAAATTCTAAATATTTCTCATTCCAAAGAGTCATGGCAGGTTTTTTTTCCAATGGTTTTCCAATGGTTCAACATAATAAAATCACTTTAGAATGTGAACCATCCCTTCAGTGACTCACTAGCAACTGGATATAATATTATCTCGTAATGGTCTGTCTCTCAAAGAGCCCTGCTTTGTTATCCTAGATAAGAGTTAAGTCTTTCAGTGCTCTTTTGCAACTGTGCTTTGGTGTATCTCAGTGTGAACCTTGGCATATGAAAATCTCATTGAAGCTTTAAACGTCATAAATTTGGTTTCTTCAATAGCAATGACCAAGGAGAGAAGTAATTATATGTGGCTTGGACTTTTAAAAGAAATAATCATATAATTAGGCAACAATTATTACTATGAAATAATTTTATATTTAGAGAGATGTAAATGTAGATTTTAGATAATTGTCAATACATTAAAAAATCTCATTTATCTGGGGTTTTTTTTTTGTTCAGATTTTAAAAACAGCTTTTCAGTTTAGTTCTGTTGATAGGATGAATTAACTAGTACAGAGCTATCCTTCCTGATGGTATGCAACTTGTTAATTACATGCTAATGTTTCAGTGACAGGCCTTTTTATTCTGCTTTTGTGACTACAATGTCCAGTTGACATTTTTCTGAGACAGAAGAAATTGTATCAGTCCTTCATACCATCAGAAAACCCTGGAAAAGCACAGAAGTCTGCTAGCCATAGGTATTGACATCAATATTAAAAATAAAAAAATAAAAAAATGCTATTTTCTGGATTTGGTACAAGGAAATCTCAGGCACACCTTCCTGAGAAGCAAAGCCTTTTGAGCTGCCAGGAGGAATGATTTCCAGAACTGTATGGCTATTGTTTCTGTGTATTGTTTCTGGAGCACCTCTCCTATCAACACAGGCTGAGAGAGTTGGGCTTGTTCAGCCTGGACAAAAGAAGGCTCTGGGGAGACCTTAATGAAGTTTTCTAGTAGCTAAAGGGGTTCTACCAGAAAGATGGAGTGGGATGCTTATCAGCAAGTGTAGGGATAGGACAAGGGGTTTAAACTAAAAGAGGGTAGATTTAGATTTGATATTAGAAGAAACTCTTTATTGTAAGGGTGGTGATATCCTGGAACCAGCTGCCCACTGCTGGGAAAGCTGGAAGGCATCTTCAGAAAACCAATCAAAGTTTACTACCAGAGAAAACCTTACTTTCTAGTGATAGAGAGAGCTTGATCTCCCTGGTAAAACAGAAGAAAATAAGAACAGTAAGAAAGGCAAGGGGGGAGCTCCTCACTCATTGTTATGGATCTTATGTATTGACTTTCACATGCTTACAGACACACCTTGGTCTTGCCAGACTGGAGCTTATTTCATCATAAATAACTATGGCTATTGAGCTCTCTTGGGCTGCAAAAATTCCATTTCTTGTGGGCAAAATCTTGCTAAATTTCATAGTGTCAATGGATTATTTCAGCTTCTTTATGAACTTGGGAGAAAACGGGAGTAATCCAAATTTACCAATTTCATTTAATCTGCAAAAGGCTGTGGGGGATTTGGTGTGGGTTTTTTGGTTTGGTTTCTTTTTTTTTTTTTCTCACAGTGCTACTTTTTTGTGTGTGTGCATGCCAGGATTTATGACTGAATAAACCAAATATAGAACAGACCACTTACATAATATTTAACATATGTTATAATGTCAGATGTGAGTTAATTTTAGAAAGAGTTATGGAGAGAACCAGACAAAATGGATCATCATTCTTCCCTGAATGTGATTAAGCAAAGAGGAAGGATTCTATCCTACCCCACCCATGTATTTGGTATAAATTTCCTGCAATCCTATAGCAGAGGAATATAAAACTGACTTCCAAGTGAATGTAGACAGATGTTGGGTGGTCCTATTTTGCACATGATTACTCAGTGCTCTCATACAGGAACACACTGGTTCCCATCCAAGTACAAAGCCTGAAAAATAGATTCCTCATCACACTGTCCAACCTAAAGGCAATGTGTTCTGCTAAGGAATAAAATTCAGCTAAAAGAGGCTTCAGCCATTAATGGAACAAGTTAAAGATTGAAAACTTGTTGCAGAATTCTGAAGTAGTGTAGGTGTTGTACTGCAAACTATTAAGACTCTTATTTTACACGTGTGATATGTGTTATGGTAATGAAAATTTGCTTTGAAAATATATTAAGGTCTATAAAGAAGTAACTAAGACTCTGACACATCCACTTACTTCATACGTGAGTGGTAACTGATGTCTACAGTCCTATATTAATAGATGCTCAACACTGAATAACATGTCTGGATCTAAAATGGCAAGGCCCAGTGTTTAGCAGCTTTGACTGAGTCTGAAACACTCTCTCCTGTGTAAAATGGTGAGATAATGACAATGCTTTACAAAGCCATGCTGATGGTTTTCCTTTGATTTGTAAAATGTAGACTACTTACACTTAGGAATATCTGATACGTTGTATGTTATCAAAGATGGGTGAAAAGTAAAATAGTATGGATGTGATTCTTTTGGAACCCAGGGAATTTTCTATGTCATAGGATCAGTTTTACTGAATTGTGGTGTTTCTTTAAGGAGATAGACATTCAGGTTTCTCTTACTTGGGAAAGCCAATTGTGAGGCATCCAAAGTTGTAGTTTGGAGAAGTGGAAAGTCCAGAAAACTCTCCTTACTATTCCACTTAATTTTTTCTTGCTCATTTGTTAGCCTTTTTTTGCTAGTTATTTCATGTTGCTTCTTCACCTCACACTAATTCTCAGTATCTACTAATTCTTCCCTTAAAATACTTGTGGACCGATGATTTTGACCATATGTGATCATAGCTGCAATCTTATGCCATATCATCTTACGTTCAACTTGTGTAAATTTTGGTTCAGTGAGGCAGTTAATATCTAGATCTGGAGAGATTAGTTCTTGAAAGAGTAAGACATAACTTCTGTTATAACTTTAGTTTGAAATTTCTTTGTACATCTTCAGTAAAATTGCTTTCCAGTGTAATAGAAGTCTGTTGGAAAGCTTCAAATGTTTGAGTATGCTTCAGGTAATTACCAGAGTCCTGGTTCAATTTGCTTAGAATTTTGTTTGGTTACAAACAAATTAATTTAGTGAACAAACTTCAACAATTACAAATGTATTTTAGATCAACGTAGAAACCTTAAGACTCTCTTTCACTTTTGTTTCTTTCTTTGTATTTTAAACCAAAGCAAACATAAATTCTAAAACTTTAAAGAATTTTGAAAACTCACCTACAAGAGATTAAAAGACCATTTCTTCCAGTACTCTGACAGCTGAAAATTATCAAGAATTCTGGCCTGTCTACAGATACATCAGAAATTGTATTTTGAAAGCTGTTACTAGAATTTCAACTTTCTTCTATTCATGCTTTTCTGGAAGTATTGTACAAGCTGAAATTCTTTCTAGTGCAATGTTCATCAGTAAAAATGTGTGCAGTTGTAAGGTCACCAGTTGCTCTACATTCTTGGAGCTGTAATGCTACAGTATGTTTAAGAGAACTCCTAATTGCACATTGCTGGAAATTGAGAATCTCCTTTTGTAAAGGTATCTAAACTACATTGGGTACCTGTTTGTCAAACGTCCATCCTGTGGGCAGGTTTCAGAAAATGTCAGAAGTGAAAGCTAGTGTTACCAACCGCAGGAAAACAAAAATTTCTCCTACAGTGAGCCTGGGTTCTGTGATGCTGAAATTCTGGAATGTTTGTGGCCAGCATCACCGTGACCTAACTTTGTGGTGGGCCAAGTCTTATGCAGTGGCTGTAAAATACTGATGGAAATGCTAATTTGTTGTAGTATAGTTTATTTTGGTTAAATTAGGTTGCAGACTAAAGGCTTAATTTCAGGTAATCCTGATAGAAAAAGTTATATAACACAAACCAAAGACAGTTGTTTGATCCTTCATAATAAAAGATTGGTGAGTGAGGGGAGACATACAAGGGGTTATGTGTTAACTGGAAAATACAATGGGAAACAATTTTGTATTCTAAATTCCTTCTGATTCCACATTGCAAATACTAATACTAAATACAAAACTCCACCAATTTCAGCTAGAAGGCTGTCTGAGCACAGATCCGAGGAAGTAGGTAGCATTATTGTATTCCAGGTTCTAATTTGTTTACTGAATAACCTCACTTGATCAATTAATTTGTTATATGCAGAATCTCATATTTTTCCTATATTTCTGTTAATGATTAACAGTGGCCAAAAAAACCCTAGCTTGCTTTTAATTTATAGTCATGATATCTGGAAAACAACACAACTATTATCAGTTAGCTTACATAGCTAAGCAGGTAAAACAAAACTCAACTGACATTTTGTAATAAAGCAAATTATGGATAAATAAATTCCCTGCACACAGTTATCTGCTCATTCATCAGTCTAACAGTCTGCTTTGGGGTTTTATCAGAAATTTTCTAGACAATTAAAAGGTTTTGAGAATAAACTCAGGAGAAACTCTTGTTAATGCCTCATCGTGTTATCCTGTATTTAGTAGTAGCTGACCTGTTGTTTCAAGATCAACCTTTGAATGCTGAAATTGCTCTTATTAACTATACTGAAAATCTACCATTTAAAATTATTAAAAAATAGTCAAGGCCTTGATTTAGTTGTATTCAGATTCATTGATAACGCTTGAAAAATAATTAGGTAGAGTCCATTGTAGGGCTACGCTGGAATGGACTCCTAAGGAGGGGGAAAAGTCTTACTATATCCTCAGCTTCCATACCAGCAGAATCCTGAAGAGTTCCAGTTAGATTTCAGAACATGGATGCAGGGAATGAACAATATCTCTTTTCTATTGTTAATCAAATCACACAAATGGAATTAAATCTGGTATGTGCAAGTATAACAGCAAAGCACTTTGTAAAAGTACATTCAGGGCAGACTGCTGCACCCTCACATAATTTAAGTAAATATGTTTGAGCACCTTAGACTCTCATTGTATTTTTGAAACAAAGATGCACTAGATCATGGTGTTATGCAGATTACTTGGAAATCTTTTTTTTTTAACTAAATTATATCTTTGTTCTAAAGATTAGTATCATAAGGACTATATTGACTTCATATGATGATGGGAAGAGGAAAGGAGCAAATACAGGATGAGAGTACATTCAGACAAAGGAACTGATGAAAGGAATAGGATTCTGGGTGTGTTGGCTTGTCACTTCTATGTTATTGTTACCTGTGATGGAGATGAATAGATGGAAGTCTGGTTAAAGAGAGGGCAAACTGCTATGAGGAAGCAGTTTGAGTGTCTCTGGACTTGATTTTAACAGGTTCTGGATCAGACTCTTAGCTGGACCATAGGAGGCTCCATGTGAATGTAAGGAAAAACCTTTTAACTGTGAAGGTGACAGATCACTGGAACAGGCTGCCCAGAGAGGCTGTGGAGTCTCCTTCTCTGAAGACATTCAAGACCAATCTGGATGCATTCCTGTATGATTTAATCTGGGTGACCCTGCTCGGGCAGGGGGTTGGACTAGATTTTCTTTTGAGGTCCCTTTCAACTCCTAATATTCCGTAATTAAGTCAGCATAAACGGTTATAGTTGATGTCTAGGCCAATGGAGAGCTGTTATTTGGAAAACCTTGCAAATGCTATGAGAGAAAAGAAGTGTTTGGATCATATTTACTTGTAGTGAACTATTAAGAACCCCATACCTACCTTGTTGATGTCAGCTATGATTTTAGCTGCTTAATTAAAAAAAAAAGAAACCTTGAGTCTTTAAATAAATAGCTAAACGAAGGGAGGAGTGGACAGTTTTTAATTTTCTTCTGGGAGGCCATACTGCTTATTTCAAGCAAAGCTGGTAACATTCCAATGTACTTTTGATAAGCCTATTAACCAAGACCAAAGACCATGGGAACAAAGAGAAAATGGCATTGTGGGTTATGCAAGCAAGCATTTTTGTTTTCATTTCTCCTCAAGACAAGTAGTATTGCAGGATGATACAGACCAGAACTCATTGTTAATGCATTTTTGCTAGGAAGTTCTCAGAAGACAAGGAGTCTCTGGAAACTAAGCTTTCAGACAAGGTCAAGGGTAACAAAATGCTTCTGGACACTGTTTTTCAGGCAACAGTCTAGTCTGTATTTTTCTCATACACTGGCTGGAAACAAATAACACTTTAGTTATCTCAGTCAAAATTTAACGCAACATGAATATATTGTCAACTTTGTTAAAATAACTTGCAGGTACTCTCTCTGTACTTTATGTTGTGTGTCACTTCTTGCAGATTTAAGGTTTTTTTCTATTAAATAAAATGTCTTCTTTCATTGTTACTTTTTGAAAGCTTAACCAAAAGATGAGAAATGGAGAGCACGCTTGTGCTTTACAATATCTAGTGAAATTCATTTAAACCAAACAACTGTCATGTACAAAGTAAACACAGACACTGTGATTTCCCACTAAAACTTTTAATGTATATTTATAAAAATTATGTTTAGGACAACAGATAATCTATTATATTTCTGTGTACAGACTGTTCTAAGTTGATTATAATCCTTTAACTAAGGCATTTATGAGCTAGACCAACTCATTATAACAAATCTTCAGTCCTTTTGTTAGTACCTTTGGAAAGATAGGACAATTTAAGAAAAATGGGAGCTATTAAGACTGACATATTTGTATTTAACAGATAGGTCATTGTACACAAGCAATAAATCACCCCGAATGTATCACGTGTTATTTCCTGCAGTGGTCCCATGAAGTAGACCTTTCCTTTTTGTTTCTTCTTGAATATTACTTATTCCAGCTATGTCTTGGAAGTCCTACTCACTGTTCCCTTATCGGTGAGCTGACCTTTGTCTTTAAATTTAAAAACTCCTCTGCTTTCCTAAATATGCAAAAGCACATCTACAACAAAATCACAGTTACCTTATTGTTACAGAACAAGGGTTTTGTGGTGTCAAATTTATGTGATTCACTATTACAAATTAAATTAAAAATGGATTCTTTGTTTTAGATCTTTTTGTTGTGTTCTTAGTAAATAAATATTATAGTCAGTCCAGACTTTTAATTAAAGCAACATTTTTGCATATGTGGGGGCAAAAATATTCCTCCTTCTGAAATATATAATAGTTGCCCCTCTGTACTTGGACTTTTCTTCTAGCTGGTGCCAAAAACTAGTGTGCTCCTGACAGATACTTCTGTATGTAACTATCCTTCTTTAAAGTTGCTTCCAGTTTCTTTTAATTAAAAGAAAATATTTGGTAGCAATAATGATCTCTTATAAAGTTACTTCATTTTTTTTCCCAAGTAAAACTGCAGCTAGTAGTCAGAGAATTGGTGATATCTTATGGTTAAGGAATTCTGTGTGTTATTTACTGACTCTTTGAGGAAGAGAAACAAGAAAAAAGGGTGCATACTTGATTTAACTCAATTGAACCTTTAGTTGCAAATACACTTGTATAACTGTTTCATATGTGAACTGATGGGAAGACTTGAACAGATTTCTATCAATCTTTTAATACAGGTTTTGTAAGTCTACCATAGTCGTCTTTGTCAAAGGTGTATAATTGCTTTACTTTCAGATCTTTACCTTGAGGATTTGTTGCATGTTAAAACAGTATTCCAAGAGCATGATGCTTTCATTTTCTTAGGACAGAATACACTTTCTTATGTGGTACTCTCTGGAGATAGCTACCCTTAAATTACCATTACAGATATCTTCCATTATAATTCAAATCATAACTAGAGTAATTTATTCACTTGTATCTGTGTTTTCACTGGTTTGAGACACGTATTCTGGAAGTGGTGTTGATAACCATCCTACTTAAACTGCTAGTATATGATACATTCCTGTTTTATCTGTAACACTGAAGAGTGTGCAGTAGTGCTGGTTGAATCTTTGCCTCTGCCTGCTTCTAGTGGACTCCCTAAGAAAATTCTAACGTTCTTTTATGTTGCTCATATGATATATCATTGTTTCCTCTTTGCCCTTATGTTGTCCTGGGGTTGGCTGAAGTAATTATTCTCCTCTCCTTTTGAGAGGGCAGCAGGAGATGGATACATCTAGTCCTGCAGCTTCTTTGGAGAGAGTATGAAATAATACTTCCCTGCATGCTTTGTTTGGGTGTGCGGCAATGCTTGCTTTCAGACTTGTGCGTCCCGAGATATAGTCTGCCATTATGATCCCTTATATTCAAGCTGGCTGTATGAAATGGCAGATGTGTGTGTCAGTCTCTGAACTAAAGAACCATTGGAATTTGAAGATGATACTATGGAGCTTGGGTTTGGATTTGATACTCTATTTGCTCTCCATTTCCTGCTTCTTGCACAAAGCCAAAGAGCATAACTTTTCAGCCTTAAAAAACAAAAAAAAAAAAAAATAGAATCTGAGGGATGTTTTTTTCAGGTTCTATGAAATGTTCACAGCACAGCTCTGTGAGATGTCAACAACATGAGGCTGGTAGCAAAGTTTGCCAAGAGCCAAGAAAAAAGAGTGGAGGTTTGAAGCCAGCATTGCTACTGAGCTGCCCATGTCATCAAAGCGTATCAATTGTAATACACTTTTTTGGAGAGAAGGCTATGCTGTTAACATCTCCATAGTTTTAACTTTGTGGGGGTCCTTCTTCTGCTAAAATACCTATGAAATGTAGTTCTATTTCTTTATCTGTCTTCTCTTGGTCACAAAGACAGCAACTCTTTTTCAAAATACCAAACATCATTTTTGTTCAAGAAAACTACTCAAATATGAATCTCATTCAGAAATGGTGCAGTTATAGGCACTGCCTCAAGCAGTTTCCCCTGCTAAAAAATTCGGGAAGTCTTGCAATAAAAGTTAACACAGCGTATGAATTTTGGTTAGCAGCAATAAACCCCTAACTTTCTTCCTTTAAACTGCCATCATTTTTTGACGGTTGTTTTTATTTGTTTTTTTAGTTGGGTTTTGTTGTGTTGTTTTGTTGTTTTTTTTTTTTCTTGTGTTTTTCTTTCATTTAAAAAAAAAGACATTTCCATGTTACATGAACTTTTTTGTTTTCAGTTGCCACTGAAAAGGATTCAGGCAAGAAATTATAGGTAGATCTGACCAAAGGATAAAAATCTCATTTTGTGGCTACATCTGAAGTGTCAGAATTTATCTTCTTCAGTAAAGTGAAAACAAATCTCCTGAAAACCTTTTGAAAAAATTATAGAATTGAGTTAAAGTAAAAAGGCTTTTGTTCCTCACTTGTTGACATACAGAACATCCTTGTCCAACCAAATGTATGTCTACATTCTAGATTTGATAAAACACCCTAAAATCTGCTCTTTCTCTGAAGTTGAAGATGTTCTGACTAGTTTTAATAAGACACAACAAAATGCCCATGAATAATTTTTGCAGTTCAGGCTATAATATATTGCAGTTTTCAATGCAGCTAAGTTTTGGCTTTGTTCCCACAACAGTTTTCACTTCACGTTCTAGTTTGAAGATGTCATATGTGTATAGCTTATATACATAGCAATATGCACATCTCAACATGATGTGTCTTTGGTTCCAAGACCTGATCTAGGACAGAACATCTGCAATAGCATAATCATCACTATTTTTACATATTATATTCACTCTAAGTAGAGAAATATAGATTGAATAATTCTTGGATTAAAATTTATTTATTAACTTATTTTTATATTTATTTATTTCCTATTTTTAGTTAGGAATGCTAGTCATAAAATAACAAATGTTAAAGTGCTTTGTGAAGATTCATTTTTTAACACAGTGAATGTCTAGCATTTGAATCATGAATGCAAGTTGGTCTGCATGAACACACGATTTTGGAAACTGTGAAGAGATTCTGGCTCACAGAATCTATAAATAGCTGCCTCATAGAAAGGTGCTGTATAATTTCAAAATTTCATTTCCTTTAATTTAGTGGCTGATTACATTTTGTGAGTTGCAACATTGTTTCCCCTGTACAGATTATGAGCCAACAGACAACATGAAGCTAAATCTTCCCATGAACTGAAACATTACAAAGGAACCCTCCTTTATCATTAGGAATTAAAAAAGATGAACAACTTGGATGTGCCCAAGCTAGATAGACAATGCAAGTAACTAACTTCACCTTACAGCAGTCATTTTCTTGAAAAGAAATATCAAAGGCTGACAAGATAGCTAATGGAGGAGTTTAGTATTGATAAAAGGTCATTTTAGTCTCCCTGTTTATGGGTAGCATTTATTCCATTTGTGATGGTATGTGTTGATACCTACTGGGGTATGTGTTGTTCTACAGGTATTGAAATGGGAGTATGGCATTTAAAGGATTTGAAGTTGTGTCTGAAAGTGTTTTCAGTGGCTTAGACAATTAACGTAAATGGTGAGAATTCTTTCTTCATCCTGAGAACTCTTCTGTAATATGTTGTGTAAGCAAATAAATTTTGCTGTGAGCAGACCATTGTTATCACCCAAGTGACCGTTTTTCTGTCTTGATAAGGAAGATTTCCTTGTCGTTTTGACACTGGCCAGGGGTTGAAAAAATTGTCCTGGTTTTGTCTGGGATAGAGTTAATTTTCTTCCTAGTAGCTGGTATAGTTCTGTGGTTTGGTTTTAGTATGAAAATAATGATAACACACTGGTGTTTTGTTTGTTGCTAGGCAGTGTTTACACCAAGTAAAGAACTTTTCAGCTTCTTTTCCACCCCACCAGCAAGTAGGCTGTGGATGTACAAAAAGCTGGAGGGCACATGACCAGGGCAGCTTATCCAAACTGGCCAAAGGGATATTCCATACCATATGATGTCATGCTAAGCATATAAACTGGGGGAAGAAGGAAGAGAGGAAACTTGGAGTGGTGGTATTTGTATTCCCAAGTAACCATTATGTGTTATGGAGCTCTGCTGTCCTGGAGGTGGCTGAACATCTGCCTGTCAGTGGGAAGTGGGAATTAATTCCTTTGCTTTGCTTGTGTGCATGGTTGTTGCTTTATCTATTAATTTGTCTTTATCTCAACACATGAGTTTTCCCACTTATATTCTTTTAGTTCTCCACGCCACAGCAGGGGAGGAAGTAAGCCTCTCGGTGGCGCTTAGTTGCTGGCTGGGTTAAACCATGACAGAAATGTAACTTCAGATTCCCTGTCTCAGAGCATGATACTCCTAGGTGACAATGCTTTCTTTACTTTGCTTCTCGGCTTTTGAAATTGCAAGGGAAGTAACACTTTATGTCACTGACTGCCACCATAGGGAAGTCTGGTGTCAGAGTCCATACACTGCAGGGATATAGGCTCCAAGAGAGGAAGAGTAAGGTAATATTCTTTTATCTTTGTCCTTCAGAGAGATAGAAGGCAGGCCAGTTGTACTTTCAGATGGAAAAATAAACGGGCGCTCTTGTGTTCTGGGGTTATGATGTTGCTATGGCTATTTTTTTATATTCATTTCTTAGATTTAAAATGACCTAGTTTTCCAATTTATGAGCCAAATATGAGAAATGGAAGGGAGATGGTTTCACAGTTCAAGTCCTCTTGAGTCATAGTCTCTGAAAGGGCCACATTTTGCTTTTAAGTTATGAAACGTGGTGAAAAACTATCATGGCAAGCAATCTGTCACTGTGAAGTGAGCAATATGATGTAATTTCTACCCTATTCTATGCTGTGAAAACTGTCTATGCAGCACTGTATGTTCAGCATCATATAGTTAGAGTGGTTTGAGTGTGGCTAGAGGACAACTTCTCTATTTTGAAATAGTCCCTCCCTTTTACTATCCAGTAAAACTTCATACCGTGAGCTTGTCATACACTCTCCTCAACATTTTCAATTCCACTTGCAGCCACCATAGTTTATACAGAAGTTGTGCTCCAGCCATAGTTTTCCAGCTATTAATGACATATTTCTTGGGAAAGATGAATAGCTGTTAATGAACAGCAGCCCACCATCTTGGCTCGGGATTATTAGATTGCTGCTTGAAGTCCCAATATTTTCACCTGCATATAGATCCCAACATTTTTATGTTGAAGGTAGCTCACTGAAAGAACCAACCAGAGGAGCGAGTACTATGCATTTTTAATTTTTTTTCTTTAATTTCACATATAGGGAAAAATCTTCTGGGTTTTGATTTGTGTTTTTTGGTAATTTTTTGTGGGGGGGTTTTTTGTGTTTTTTTTTTTTTTTTTTTTTTTTTTTTTATAAAGATGTCATATGGTACAATCAGTGTGATCTTTTCTGGTTTTGGAGTCCAGAGATATATAGTAACTGCCTGGAATTTAATTGTTGCCTGCTGATATAAAACACAATAGCAACACTGACTTTCCTGAGATGATTTCACTTCAGAAAACATACTTATTCTATATGCTTATATTAAGATAGCAGGGCAGATAGTGCTGGGACAAAAAATGGAATAATAGGTCACTCACTGAGCCCCATTGAGTTAATTTTTCTGCTCTTGATTAAATGCAAATGCAAGTTAAAATGTGTCCATATAGCACTTTCTCTATAAAGACTCTTTACATGAATACATTTAACTTGCAGGGTCATGAAAAGCTGTCACACAATCATAGAATGGTTTGGGTTGAAAGGGACCTTAAAGATCATCTAGTTTTAAGTCCCCTGACGTAGACAAGGACAGGTGATACAGTTCAGCTAACAGCACTAAGTCACTGTGATCTGATTGTGATTGTTGGTACAAACCATCCTGTGTGAAGGGACATGAGGTGTAGACCTCAATTTACTACATAAATCATGATATAATGTAGAGATAATCACTTGCAGCAGAAAAAAAAAATAAAAAATTGTGAGGCCATGTCTAGCCTTTTTTCACTAGGTTTTGTCCCTGTTAGTAGGTAGAGAACAGGACTTGTGAGGTATCTGAAGCAATAGCCACAGATCTGAAAGAAAATTATTTCAAACAGCCATGAAACCCTTTGTATAAATCCTGTGTTTCTCCTGGGCCAGCAAAATGCCTGTATGTTTTAATGAAAAAAAATACATTCAGATAGAGTTGGAGATCTGTGTATGTATTTCCTTTTACTTTAATGCTTATCCTAGTGCTTACAAAGGATCTCAATCTAATCAAAATGTATCCTAAAGGTTAGGTATACTGATTAGGATGGACTGAAAACATGCTTAAAATTAAGCATGTGATTAATAATTTCTGACCTAAGATTTTTGCATGAGATTTTTATGTGAGCTTTGTTTCTAAGTTTAAACTCCAAAGCTCTGATTTTGAATGTTTTTAAATGAAAATTTAGCATCAGTCAGTTCCTCCATCTGCTGGAACTCAGACAGGGGAAAAAAAAGTCTTATAAAAAGGTCACTTGTTGTTAGTGTATTTCATAGAAATTGTAGATTAAAAGTGTCTGCTCAGTCATCAAGTCTGTGCTTGTACTAGTACATGCTTGCTCTTGGTTTCTATACATTTTGTTCTCACAGAATGCAAGTTAAATAACAGGTACTTTTTTTTTTTTTAGAACAGCCTCACAAATCTAATTTCTGCAATTTCTACCTATGGTTTTCCTCTTAAAGGTAATTTGTTTCTTTTCAAGTAATTACAAATAGTACATTTCAGTCACATTATGCCAACATCAAGACTGATAACTAACTAGTTTGATTCCACTCTTAACAACATTTTGTGAAAATTAGAACTGAAAACATCACGCTGGGACCTTTAGAGTTGCTTTAAGTTGTTTTGAATAAACAACTGAGTCTCTTATAGCTGGAATGATTAGAAGAGCTAAAAAGATCCCACTACAATGTTCAATGCATCTCTTCTTATTCTTTCTAAGAAACCCAGAAACCGGTTTATTCTGTTTATTTTACATGTACTGCATAGTGGCATTCTTAGAGATGTGATTTTATACTATTTTAGATTCTTGCATAGTTTAGGTTTTACTGGGTTAAAATAGTCTTTACTATTTGAAAATGATCCTATTTGGGGATAGACATTTCAGTTTGATTTGCAAATATTCTCCATTCACCATTATCATATAGTATATTGACTTTTTTCTTCATATGAATTGGACTTTTAGTAGTAAAATGAGCATTTTTTTAAATAAAGTGATGATCCATAGTATTTCTTAATCTGACACTCAGATCAATTCAACCTTATCTTGTGTGAAGATTCATAGGTGTCTCTGTTCAAAAGCAATTTTTAACACCGTGGCTGAAGCACCCTGATTTTCAAATTAAATTTCTGGCTTGGCAGAGAAAGTAGAGGAAGCAATGGTAAAGGTCTTCAGAATGTTTTGAAATAATAATAATAATAAAACTCCAAACAAAACAAAAAAACAATAACTTTTTTCACACATTTTTCACTAGTTGTCTTTTATAATATCTCTCTACTGCTGATTGAAATGCACATTCTAAAATTCTAGTTTTCTTTGAAAGTATGCGTTTGCCCTTTTGCCAGATACTAGGCCAATAAATACCCAAAAGAAAGCCTAAGATAAATTAGCTGTTCAGTGATTTCTAGAGAATCAGACTATACAGTTCCCTGTTCATTCTGTGATAAGCTTCTCCTACATATCCCCTCTAAGTTTGACTCAAAACACTTTTTGAACTGTAAAGTGCAACTGTTGTATTCAGAAAGACTAATTTTTTTTTTTTCCTTGGGACGTACACCCAGATATCTAGCACACATATAGCAAGCTTTTCTGCATTCTTAGGAACTTTGATGAGCTTCAGGCAAAGTAGTCTAGTAATTCAAGGTAACCAACTTTTTTAGCACAACACAAAATGTAAAGTGCTTGATTATTAGCTTTTTCCTGAAAGCAGTGCAAAGCTTTCCTCCACCAGTACCATATCTTTGCTTGGACAGCCACTAAATAGTTCTTATATTTCTTTTGTGACATGGTGGTTTTGTATATAAGTAAACAAACAGGGAATGTGAATGATGCAAACAGAAAGAAGATAATTAGAATTAACAGATGAAGAAAGAGGTTGACAAATGCACAAATGTAGAGTCTTAGCCAATAAATCATCAACAAGAATGATTAAACAGGAAAATACAGTATATACCTATTCTCCAGTTCTCTGATAAGCAATATGGTGGGAATAATTCTTTGGCTGTTGAGTTACATTCCATGTTAGTGGGTTAGTAATGGGTCACACATGACTGATTTAACAGAATAAAGGCTAAGATTAGATTACTCTTTTTAATAAAGTGAGCATACTTTAGATGAGAATGTTTTGTCTATTCATCAAAATTATGCATGTGGTGCCAGGCATCCTCTTCTTTTAAATGTACCTCATTGAAAATACAGCAAGTTAAACACAAACCATCTAAGCATGTGGAAGTATATTGTAGCTGCTGTTGTTTTTTATATATGTCATGAAGGAAACAGCAGTGCTGCATATGAAGCTGGCCTCTAGATACTAGTTTCAAATCCCAAAATAGCTCCTACAATATTTTCCTACTTATATTACATAAATTGAATGCACAATGTTTTTGTGCAAATAGTCAATAGAAAGGAACAAAATTTAGAAGTTCCCAAGCAAAACAGATGAGGCTTTGAGGTCGAGAGGCTTCATGATTATTTTCTGATAACCATAGAGCTGATTATTCAGAAAATCTGATTTCTGATTTTCTGTGTGAGTTTTTCTTTGGTTGTGTTTTTTTTTTTTTTTAGTCAGTCAAATCGCTTCCAGATAACTGCTAGTTATAACTAAAAATTCTCAAGCAGTTGCCAATTGCATTCCATTATCTGTACAAAGGTTTAATTATTCTTCAGGAGAATTTTTAATTTCTCAGATTCTAGGGAAAGCATCAATACTGGAAAGCGTAGGATAGAAAAAGAGTATGCAAGTTTGGTTGTGAGACCATCTATTCATTACCCTTTGATCACCTGTGAAATGTGCTAATTTTGTCATTTAACACCCAATTCAGATTTGGATTCAGAATCACAGCAGAATGGTTCAGGTTGGGAAGCTATATCTGAAGGTTATCTTGCCCAACCCTTTGCCCAAGTAGAATCTACTAGAGCAAGCTACAAAGGCCTGTATCCAGATAGATTTCTAGTATCTGCAAGAATGGAGACTCCACAACCTCTTCAGGCAAGCTGTACTAGTGTTCATCACCTCCACAGGAAAAAAATGTTTTCTGATATTCACACATAACCTCCTGTGTTCCAGTTTGTGTCCATTGCTTCTTGATTTGTCACTGGACACCACTACAAAGTAGTCTGTCTTGGAAGGACACTTCTGACTAGGCCAGGAGGTTAGGTTCAAAATAAGGCAGCTTAGCAGGTAACACCCTTGAAGGCGCGGAAATGGCCATGAGGCCTCAGCAACAGCTGGAATTAGTTTGGAAGGAGGGAAAGTTGACAGCAATCTTCAGAATAGGTTGGGACAAACAATGAAAGAATAATGATCCGCTCTGTATGTCATATTGCTGGGTAGTGTTGCCAGATGAGTTAATAAAGGCATGGCCTGATTGAACCACATCCTTTGCATCATGCCTTCCTTCACAGTTAAGCTGTGTGCTTTCTGGATGGTATGGTGTCATCCATAATACAGATTCGACAACTAGATCATCTGTTGGTGGTGCAGGAGTTAAAATAGAATGCAGCTCACTTCCTCTTAGTTGCATTTGGCTGTACACCGCTAACAGGAGTAAAAAATGGTGACAATTTATTTTTATCACTTGAGTACATTTGGACTGACTACATATGGAAAACAGATCTACTGAATAAGACTTTTGCCTAGTAACTTTTTCTGACTGTAGCCACATTTAATAATTGTGGTTGAAATGCTGGCTTTACATTTGAAAAAATGTTGACAGAGTATCTTTCACAAATGGGAACATACTCACATGATTCTAAACATATGCTGTAGTTCTTTCCCACATCTACATCTGTTTCTTTAATTGATATTGTATTTTAATTATTTTAGTTTATAAATACACACTGGGACCGAAAACCACTTTTTCTATCAGATCTATTTTGAAAAACTGTCCATGGTTTCTTTTTCCTTAAAATATTTGTTTCCTATGACATTTTTGGAAAACCTTACAAATTAATTCTCTTAGCTTCTGCTGGATAAAAGAGGGCAAGGTGCAAAATGTTCAAATCTGAATAGTAAGATAATCCCCAGAGTAAAAAAAAAGAAAGGATTTTAATGGGGGAGTATGTGCTACTATGCAATGCATTCATTTTGCTAAGAAAGAAGGAAATGTTCGTATTATAAGAAAGATAAGCCACAAGTTAATTCCAGTGAACTGCAGAAGTAGTACAGCAGCAATGAAATGTGCATAGTTTTATAGCACTTCTTTACCTCTAGACATAATTGAAACAATCTACAATTAGAAAAAGCAATCACTGCACATACTAAATTAGCCTCTGTCAGTACTGACAGGTGAGTGTCTATCTGAAGATTTTTATTTCATGAGGTTATTTGTTTGCAGAGTACCCAGTTCCTTTCCTTTCTCAATTAAATTCATAGTAGATGGATGAGAGCTTAATTTTTTAGAGAGAAAAGATTAGCTATTATACCAAATAGGGGTCAGAATTGTAAGTGATATTCCACTCAGTCTGGTGCTGATATTCCTAAATGATTCTTTCAGTGATGGCCCTATCAGTCAACTCTTCACTTGTATTTACTTTAGAAGTTGCTTTAAAAATTCATTCCAATATCTGAGTAAAATCAAGAGTGAGGAGTAAACGTATGTGATCTATCTCATTAGTTAACAGAGATGTACAATAATGTGATATTGGTTTATGTCAGACAATATTCTATATTTAAGTATACATCATCATCAATTCTCTACCAGAGTGACTTAAGAGGTTGAAAGGGGTTTTGTTCTTGATGAAACATAATTAAGATGAACTTTTCGGACCAAAATTTTTTCTTAAATCTTGAGTCATGGCTTCACCAAAATCAGTGGACTCTCACAGCAGGAGTGTTCACTATTTATGCAGATGGTTTTATATTTTAAATACAAAAGCTGCTACTTCTATTTTCAAATACTGTTTTAATATTAATAGTAAAAGCCATGGAACTTTGTTGTTTTAACTCATTTAAATACTGAGTCATGTTGTCATCTTAAATAAAATACCCTGACTGACCAATATCACAAATATGTCTTGAGAATAGGAGACAGCCTGTATTCCCACACTGAGAAAGAGAGGTTGGTATATAGTGTTTGAAATACACGAATAAACAACTAATTTTATAAATTATAACTATTGAATCTAAATGTGGAATGTCAAATAAAATGTATTTTTCTAGGCCCTGAGTCAGGCTTAAAGCTTATGTCCATTCCTTTGGGATTCATAGATTTTATCTGTGCTGAAAATCGGTGAGACCAGGTCTTCTTTCAGTGAATTGATCTGATCTTGCTCTTTCCTTTTAAAGCAAATCCAGTGATCCTGATGTTCTCCTTTCTTAGAGCAGTACTTAATGTTTAGATCACTTGCTCAGAAAGTGGGTAACCTACAGCCTGTTTTTTATGCCTTCATCTCATTCTTCTTATGCCAGGGCAGTTTGGGTTTGGCAGCATTCTGCAGGAATGAACTCCATGTCCTCCCTCTCTTTCCCACTGAATTTGCAGGGTCAAGGCACTGTAGTTCAGGGATTAGTGCAGTTATTGAGAGAAAGGAGCCTGGAATTTCAGTCCTCTGTGAATTGTTTCTGCAATTTACATTGAATAGTTACAATGTTTAAAAAAACCCCAAAAAACAACACAGCAATTCTTTAGAAACTAACTCAACCCTCACTTTACCTGGGGGATTAATCTAAATCCTAGGTTATTTCTGTAAATAAGCATTTTCTGAATATAATGCTGAAGTCTTAGAACATGAAGAAAGTTTAAAAAAGGCTCTCCATGCTTTTTTCTTCCCTACTGGATAATTCAAATCAGTCTTACCTATCTACATCTCCATGTGCCTAAATTTCACTGGGCTTTTCATAGAAAGACTAGATTCTGAAGGGGGTTTCTATATGTCCAGTCTGTGAAGTCCTTACCTATGTCTAGAGATCATTTGTAATTTTTGACTCTATATGACATAACATATATAGTCTTTACATATTTAAGAAAGCATCGTTTGATGCAGTAGGAGCATTTATCTAGCTGTGGGCTTTCACATCTAGCTCATTTACAGTAAAGAGTCTTGTTGAGACAGATTTGAGAAAGGACTAATATGTCTCATAGAGAAGCACTGGAGACATTACCCAGATCATTTGTTTTTAGAAAATTTGGTTCATCTACCAATATAAATGCTTGTTGCACTCCTGTTTAGAGCCATGATGTAAACATACTCTGAAAGCAGTAGTGCTAACACAACTGAATATGCCCCAAATAGTTATGGGGCAACAGCAAATTGTTAGACACTGTGTGAATTCAAATAAGTTGGGTTGAATTAATAACAGAGTATTTCTACAGACAGCCTCACAGTGTATTGGAGAGGTAAGACTGAACTTTGCTTAGCTGAACTTTGGTGTAAAATTGCATATTTAATACATCTGTACTGTAGTCATCAGTAGTGAGTGGAGAGCCTCCCTGTCTTAAAGCAGTGCAAATGCAATGGTCTGCACTTATAAGAAGGAATATTTGTGTTAAGAGTCCTTTCTTTTTCCTAATATGAAATATGAAAGGAACCTTCAGTAATGTCATCTGATACGAATGAGCTACCATCTCAGCTTGGTTTCACTACATAATATGTCTACTAGTAATTTCCTTATATTTCTTATATTTCTTTTTGTCACTAAAGTGTTTAAGCATCAGTTTCTTATAATATCTATACATTTAATGTTCCCTTAAACTTTGTGTAATGATGAGAACAATAAGCAGGTCTGACAAACACTAAGTATTACATTTTCTGCAGTAGTCAGTAGGTATGTAGACTGTGTGCCAAATCTTCAGCACAGATGTAGGTATCCCCATGAATGGTAAGGTACTTTTCCAGCTGGGTGTGTGAGCCTTTCTTCTGGGTTGATAAAATGTCTTGTGTGAACAAAGCTCCCTTACTAAGTATAGTTGACTTGTACTAAAGTCTAAAGTCAGAGGTACCAGAGCTGACTTGAGCCTGTCACATAAATCAGATTCCAACACTGAATTATCAGAGCTATCTTCTGCAGAATACAGGTGAGATTAGATATATTTTGAATAGCAGATACCAATTACTTTCAAGCAGTTCATTTAAAAAGATGAATTTATTTAAAACCCATAGTTTAGTGATATTTTTTCATAGAAATTGCAGTCCCAAGCACAGACATGATTTTGTTTACAGAGTGAACTCAAATTCCTGTTTTCTCCTTGCATATAGCAATTATGACTGTCAAGACATTTATCTTCCCCTTTTTTAACCTTTGTCCAACATAAATCTGTAATTTATTCATTTGCATACAAATGCTTTTATGTATCAAGTTCTGTACTATTTGTCTATTGCTTTCCACTCATCTTTTTTATTATTCCGTAGATCTTGTTATGGGAAATGCAACTGACCCATATGAAACTTAAGACCTTGTCTGCTGTCTTCCCTCAACTGCTAGGGAGTGTGAAAAATTGCTACAGATAAAAGGGTTATCACAGCTTGTTTTCTCATACTCTTTGGTTGTGAAACTATTGTAGCTTCTGCCTAGTGTGTCTGTGTAGCTTAATAAGTCATAGCCAAGACAGGGAGTGTTAGACATGCACCACATTTTCATCCTGGTTACTTGATGCAAGCAAGAAGACAGACACAGCCTCATCTTCTGAAGGAATTGCTTACATTTGTGTCTAAAATTCTTGGAAGGCTCTTCTAGCAAGGTCAGTAGCATTTTACCTTTGGGCAGCAATAATTTTGTTGGGTTTTTTTAATTAAGAATTTTTTAATCCATTATACCTGAGTTCTGCATAGAAATAAGACTTCCTGATTAAAAAAAAAAAAGTGCTGTATATATGGAAGAATGTTACTGTTTTATTGTCTTTTTTTTAAAAAATATGCTTCTTCCTCGAAGACAAACAGATTACTGCAAGAGAAACATGAGCAGAAGCAGCTCACAAAATGCTGTTCTCAATACCTCTAGCACTTTAGCAAGTACCACTTAGGGTATCCTACACGAAAGTGCTAAGCACCTAAGCCTTGGATACTTTAAATACTGAACTTCACATAATTTAAGAGTTTGATCACTCTTGGCTATAAGGCAAACAAAAGACATAGGTACTACTAGAGGGTGACTCAGACCTTGAGCTGTAACTTCTTGAACATAACCTTGTTGTTAATAGTCACAGGTTGAGCAGCTTCCATTATCAACCACTTGTTCCATTTCTTTTTCTTTTGTACCAGTACACCTAAGTGTGATACTACAATGTGAACCTAAAATAAAATAAAAAACTGCAGTAAACTGTATATTCTCCTCCATAATTTTACCAGGGTTTGACAGTGCTGTAATTACCAGGGCCTTCCTTCTTACCCTTTTGAAAACTTGGACAACATTTGCCAGCTTCCAGTAGTCTGTAACCAGTCTAGACACACAAGACTGTGGAAGAATAATAGAGAGTGACATGATAACATTGTCCAGCTCGTTTAGTGTCCTGGAGTTTATCCCATCAAGGCCCATAGATTTATGTGCAACCTGCTGGTGCAGCAAGTCTCAAACAAGCTCAGGGTCAGATGGGAGTTTATCATCTCCCTAGTTATGGTCTTCCAGCTGAGAGGATGTCAGGGGGCTTTGGCGGGGGGTGGGGTCCCAGGGCCCATCATTGGTGTTGAAGTCAGAGGTGAAGAAGATTTCATTTGTCTACATTCCTATTTGTGAGGTGACTGATCTCAAGAAATTGATTAATGTAATCTCTGAACATCCTTTTGATATGAAACATTTTAAAAGCTCTCTTTGTTGTCCTTCACAATCTTTACTTTTTTTTGTTTGTTTGTTTTAAATAAATTAGTTGGCTGAAAGGGAAAGATTCCTTTCCTAAGTAGTTTTCCTTTCTAGGTCTGATTGCTTTTATGATAGATTCTGATTAAAATAATGGGAAGACAATTTCAGAAATAATTTTACAATTCTTTTCCTTGCTAATCTTTGTAGTTTCTAAGTTTACATTATAATTACTTTCCATATGTTATTGAAATCTCAAAAGAAAGTATTAGTAAAGAATAGATTTGTGACCACAACCCTCATTCCTATCTACACAAACGTGTAAACTCATTGGACAGTGTACACGAGAAAAATTAGGCATAAACATGCATGATGGCAGAGTTCTCAATATCCAAAGTGGGGTGGCTATAATCCAAAGAGAAATAATTCTTAACATTGTGACTATGAAAGTGCATATATGAATAAGCTTAGGAGTTAACAAAAAATATTATATAAAACTACTCCTAACAAGTGGCTTTGCTAGTGATCATTACATATAGACCAAAAAGAAACTTGTTAAACACAGTTATTTCAGAATTTTCTTTATTATTTGACTTATTCAAAAGTTTTATACCCACTCAATTTATGTACCTAACTTTACTCATTTTCTCACTTTGGTAAACAAAAATACAAAACATAAAACTTGCCTGTGGTTACCTGTACTGAGCATCACAAAAATGCCTGAGTAAATTAGTAAGATCAGTGTCAGAAAAAGTATATAAAATTGAAAATATAACTTTTATATAACTTCAAGAGGTTGTTTTCATGTGCAAGGGTAATAATACTTTGACCAGAAGTTATCTCAGTAGTCTCTACAGAAAATAATTCCTTCTCTCTGTTAACATTCATCGAATCTCATATTCACTTAATGTGATCACAATGGGATCAGCTGTCTTGTCAAGTTAATCTATAACATTAATGCAGTGTTTTATCCCTCCTTTTCAGGCTCCACACACATAAAACTTTAATGTGTAGTTTTCAGCAAATGTTCATGTATCCATCAGGTACAAATACATGGCTTTATCCCTGTACCAGTAAAATGCCTCCATACATTGCTGTTACCGTATATGATTATTTCTAAATCTTTTACAAAAGAGTCTACAAGTTAAACTGTCTCCTATATGTATTCCATAATCAGTGTCAATAGTATGCTTCAGTACTTATTGTTACTTATGCTGTATTTCTGGTTGGTTCTCAAACTAGATTGATAGAAAAGACTTATTGGAAAAGCCCTTTCTGAAAGCTGTTGTAAGAAAGGAACCTATACTTTTATTTGTAGATGGAGACCAATACAGCATGTAATCCATTGAGAAGGTATACTTCTCTTATACTGTCACAATGCCGTCTTTATGTGTGGGCGTATCTGTAAAGAGGCACAATGACCACACAGACATTAGGCTGAAAATCTTTCTTCTGGGTCTTCCATTAGTGATTTATTAATCCTTGTCAATGATTATCTAGACTATGAGTTGCTTGTCATGGTACCTGCATGTACAGCGTCTCATACTTGGGATATCACCTATCACCTCCAGCTCCCCTTGTAATATCAGGAGTGACTTTGGAAGTGTTTGCTTACATTTTCTTCTTCACTGAGGGACTTGCATATGTATTTAAAAGTGAAAATGACAGCTGGATGAACAGATTAGAAAATAGCCTGGCAGATTGACATATTTAGATACCCAGGTAAGTGAATGATGTAACATTAACGCAGGGGAAAAATCAACACAGTAAAATTGTTATTTCTCTGTTTTAACAGAGCAAAGAAACATCTCACATTACTCATTTGATCGATGATTTTGTCTCAGAAAATTATTTGTGTTTGTATTTACTGAACAAAAAGAATTTGAGTGTCATGATCAAGCAGCCCTTAAAATGATTTTCCCTAACTACAAGAAATGCAAGGAATGATTGGCTAGCCCTACAAAAGATACCACTCTTATAGTATGTGGTTTTACAATGTGTAATAGTATTGTTCAGGGCTCAAGCATTGTATGAAGTATTGTACAGTTCTTTTTCAGGCGCTCTGAAGAAGGCCTGGGGTTCATCTTTAATGAACAGCCAGCTGTTACGGCTGCCACTGACTCCTGACCTGTAATTACCTCAGAACCTCATCCTGCTGGCTGGCTTCTCAAAATCTCCTGATATACATGTTACAAGGTTGAAAGTAGCAAAGAATCCTTTGCAATGGTACCAAGAGATTTGCACTTTTGCAGCACAAATCAATCCAAACACTGAATGCACTAGGCCTGTTCTCTCCTCACCCCCCTCCACTACTTTCCCCCCTTAAATTGTGCCCAGAATTTCAGGTTGTAATTAAGATTAACAATGTGAAATCAAGCAAGTTTGCTTGAACCTGCCTCTAGAAAAAGATCAATTGGCAAATTAAATGCACAGTATCCTTACTGATTAGATCCATATTTTTTGCTGGACTGTCTGATTATGTGTTTTACTAGAAACTGTGTAGGGTTTCTAATGCAATGCATTTATTTCAGTAAGTTCCAACCATACACACACTTCATAAGTATTATAGATTTTAGTTGTCATGAAACATTTACTTCATTGTCAACTTTATCTACGGTATTCTTGAATTTTGGGCTACATAGAACTGTCAAGCAGCAAACACACATTTTTATTCCAGGACGAAGTATAATTGCTAGCTTCAACTTGGTTGCACTTCTCTATTTCTTTGATCTGAGAAGCTGGTTTTCTAAAAAACATGCCATGTCCCTCAGGTATGTGTTTTAGTAAACACATACTCAAAAGAAAGGCTAGAACAATTAGAAGTGCTCATTGCTGTTATTACTAACTACATAGATAGTGCCTTTGATAACTAGCTAAATCTAGGTTTATCCTTCTTTAGCTGGGGCAAATAGCTTCACATCTGTTAAAAAATTATCACCTGGCTAGAACATCTGATATCAGAAATACTTAACATCAAGCTCAGGTCTCAGCCACACACATACTCTGGATTACTGTCACAGTGCATACAGCCAGGCTGCTCACATGAAGGGGTGATATATTCTGAATACCTATCTACATTTTAAGTATTTGTTGAACAGGTGACTAGGGTTGTGGATTGCAGGAAAGGTGGGAGACCTGAGAGTGAACAATGAACTTCTTTGGGTGTATGTATTTTTGTTCAGTAGAGAATGGAAAGCAAATCTAAGACTTTTTAGAAATTTTGTGATTTTCCTCAACTGAGATATATGCTTACACCTTTTTAATGGCTCTGATTTTGTTTTGTTTTGTTTCCCAAGCAGCTACATTCAACTTAATATTTACTTGCTGAGAGATGGTAGTGGGAATAAAGTGTTTCTAGGTTATAATGAAATACATATTTCAGTATTTCCATAGTCAACAGTTTAGTTTTATCTGATAAACTCAACTATTGCACAAGGGAAAAAGTAAACTATTATTTAGGTGGACTGTTGAGAAAAATTCTTTTTAAAATGAGCAGAAATCTAGGTTGTAATATTACTTTTGTATATAACTATATTAAGTCAAAAGATATTCAGCTCAGATTCATGGTATCATGGCAGAGACTGAGATGGAATTCAAACTCAAAACTGACTAGATGGTTTGCAGTTTGCTATATATTTTTTGTGTTTTAATGGCTCTTACTTATATTTCATGGTCACATTAATTGCCCTTTTCTATTCTTGTCTCCAATCCGTATATGAAAATCAACCACACACTGTACAAACAACTTACGGGCAACAATTTTCACTGATTAAAACAGAGATGGGTATATTATTATTTGTCACTAAATTTATCACATGGAAAACTTTCTACATTGATTGAAGAAGGCACTTAATAGGTAGTGGGAACAAAAATTTTGTTATATAGTTTCTGCAAAATATTTCTCCATATCATATAAGAATGGTCCAACTGTAACTAAATGCTATTAAACTTGCACCTTGATTCAGGATTGTTCTTAATATTTTCCCTATGTTTGTTACTTAGAAGGTTACTCAAGTCTAGAACAAGTTCAGTTTATGCTCAAGAACCTGATTGCAATTTTTAAAAGGTATTTAGGTCTTAAATTATTTTGGTATCTCTTTTCCAAATAAGTTGATAGAAGATAAGATCTGGAATAATTACTTGGATCTCAGTATAAACCTCTTCATTTAGGAGCAATAGAATAAACCTTATTAGGGTACAGTCAGTAGTGGAGAACAAATACTGGCAACATCATTAGTACTGACTGCTTAAATGCTTGGCTTTAGAATTGTGTATGAGTTTGCTCAAATTTAGTCATGAGGAAGATGTAAATTTTTGAGTCTGAACAAGTGGATGCTAGTAATTTCAGAGAGACATACAATAATTAATGCATGGGTCAGCCTGCAATAATGCACAGAGCTGGGAGTGGAAGGAGACTCCAGTGTGTTCCAAGTAGCGTAATTCATGAAATAGAAAGTTATTTATTGGAAATTAATTCCTAAGAAAAATAAAGCATTAAACCGTGATACAACCTTAGTACGAAGAGTCTGAATTACTATGTTCACTTTGCACTTTTTGAAATCCAGCTGGCCAACAGATCAGTTCAGTTACTCTGTCGTTAAGGTAGTGGTGAGGGTACTCTAAGAAGAAAGGACAATGCTGAAATGTGATTTCCAGTTATCAAAATGACTTCATGGGTCTGTGGAAACTCAGTAGGAAATTATAGCAGTGATTAGAAAGCCTAAATATATATATATATATATAATAACATAGCCAAACTAATGTAAATCTTAAAATAAGTGAAACAAAAAAAGTAATGAGTCTCTCTTTTTTTTTTTTTCTACTACTTAATTTTATATTCAGGTATTCAGTCTATGCTTTCAAAGACCACTTGTTTTTTTATGCAACATGAAAAGCTGTTTCCTCTTTAAATAAGGTTTTCTAACATTTGCCTACAGAGAGGAAAAAAACCCAAAACCCCAAACCCGAAGAAATGATACTTTGTAAAATGAGAGATGAAGAAAAAAGACATATGTAGGTAAAAACCAGACCAATAAACCATTTTTCATCAAAAACAACATTGCAAAATATAGGACTTTTTACTATAAATATGTATTTTTAAGAAGTATAATTTTTCAAAATAATATTTTATTAGAGAAAATTACTCCACTTTTTGATAAAACTATTTGTCTTTCTGGAAGCTTTGCAGGAACTGAGGAGAACTGACTACCAAAATACATTTCTCAAACTAGTCTAGCTGAACTCAGCTTCTCAATTTCTCATTCAACAAAATGTAAGATGGTGTCTATGTCTGCAGTGCAGAGGAGCTTTTTGTGTGAGTCCCAGATAGGCAAGTACCCACGATAAGAATGAGAGAGAAGCAAGGCATGATTTCCCTTTCTTAGAAATTCCATGTTAGCTGGAATGATAATTGCTGTTCTGTGAATTGAAATAGAGACCCCAAAAGAAGAGTATTCCAGCGCTAGTGGATAGGCAGGGATAGCTCGGCCACATAGAGGAGCAAATTCCCTACAGGTAAATTCAGTTTGAACATCAAAACCTTTGGAAACAAGGATCAAAGACTAGATGCAGTGAAAATCATTGTTACTTGGTTATTAGAGGAAACATTGTAGTTTATATTAGTTTGCTTCATAATAGATTTTGTTACACTGTATGTGCTACTTGATCTTCAGCTTAGTGTCTTCTGTCTTCTACAGACTTTTGAGACTTTGTATTATTAAGGCTATTCTTCATGAAAATATAATTTAAATGGTTATATAATTCCAGTCCTTTATCATGTTGCTTATATCTATTATGAAAATCACCTTTTATTTAGAGTCAGTTTATGAAAATAGTGTGTTTGAACATCCGTCAGGGGTTGAAGATTAGCTGAATAGACATAGGATGTCAGCATATTATATTTTCTGTTATCCTGTATACTGTAATTATCTTGATCCTCAAACAACTCTGCGACAGTTGCAAACAATTTTGTAGACTTGTTATTGCAAATTCGGACTTTATTTCATCTGAATCTGAATTAAACTAGTATGCAACAAGATTTTTTTTTAACATTTCTATCTGATTAAAAAAAAAGTAAAACAAACTCAAATTTTATTTAAAAGAAAACTGACAGAAAATCATTCAGTTTTGAGGCAGTACAGGAATCTTTTCCAAAATGAAATTTGTTTGAAAAAACAGATAAGCTAAATAGCCAAAATAGGGAGAAATGGATGTCATGGATAGTAGGTGTGCTTGGAAGTGAGAAGTAAATCTAAATGGTTTGGGTTGGAAGGAACTTAAAGATTGTCTAGTTCCAACACCCTTTTCGTGGGGAGAAACCCCTCCCAACTAGGCCAAGTTGCCCAACCATCCAGCCTGGCCTTGAACATTTCTGGGGATGGAGCATTCACAACTTCTGAGACAACCTGTTCCAGTGCCTCACCATCCTCATAGCAAAAAATCTCTTCCTAATATCTGATCTAAATCTTTCTTGCTAAGCTTGAAATCCCTTGACAGTAGTCATGTTGTGTGTTCCCCACCCCCCCTTTATTTCTTAGAATCAGAGAACAATAAAATGGTTGGGACTAAAGGGGACCTTAAAGTTCATATAGTTCCAACCCTGCTGCCATGGGCAGTGACACTTCTCACTAGACCAGGTCTGCTCAAGGCCTCATCTAACCTTGCCTTTAACACTCCCAAGGAGGTGGCAGCCACTACTTCCCTGGGCAACCTGTTCTTAACTTCTTCCTAACATCCAAAATAAATCTACCCTCTTCCAATTTAAAACCATTACCCCTCATCCTATCACTACACGCCCTTCTAAAGAGTCCCTCCCCAGCTTTCTTATAGGCCCCCTTCAGGTATTGGAAGCCTGCTATAAGATCTCCTCAGGTCCTTCTTTTCTCCAGGCCAAACAGCCCCAACTCTCTCAGCCTGTCTTCATAGGAGAGATGCCCTCTAATCACCTTTGTGGCCCTCCTCTGGACTCGTGACAACAGTTCCATGTCCTTCCTATGTTGAGGACTCCAGAACTGGTCACAGTACTCCAGGTAGGTTGTCAGAAGCGTGGAGTAGAAGGGGAGAATCACCTCCCGCAACCAGCTGGCCGCACTCCTTTTGATGCAGCCCAGGAGGCTCTTATGCCCCTGTATTGTTACTGGAAGGCTGCTGTGAGATCTCCCCAGAGTTCTCTCATCTCCAGGCTGAACAACCCCAACTCTGTCAGCCTGTCCTCATAAAGGAGGTGCTACTCTGGACCNTGACAACAGTTCCATGTCCTTCCTATGTTGAGGACTCCAGAACTGGTCACAGTACTCCAGGTAGGTTGTCAGAAGCGTGGAGTAGAAGGGGAGAATCACCTCCCGCAACCAGCTGGCCGCACTCCTTTTGATGCAGCCCAGGAGGCTCTTATGCCCCTGTATTGTTACTGGAAGGCTGCTGTGAGATCTCCCCAGAGTTCTCTCATCTCCAGGCTGAACAACCCCAACTCTGTCAGCCTGTCCTCATAAAGGAGGTGCTACTCTGGACCTACTCCAACATCTCCATGTCTTTCTCAGATTGGAGGCCCCAGAGCTGAACACAGTACTCGAGGTGTGGTCTCACTATAGTGGAGTAGAGGAGGAAAGTCACTTTCCTTGACCTGCTTGTCACACTTATTTTGATGCAGCCCAAGATGTGGTTAGCTTTCTGGGCTGCAAGCACACATTTCTGGCTCATATCCCATTTTTCTTCCACCAATACACCAAAGTCCTTCTCTGCGGGGCTACTCTCAATCCACTCATCGCTCAGCCTGTATCCATATCTGGAATTGCCCTGACCCATGTGCAAGACTTTGCAATTGGAAGTGTGTGAACTTAGGTTTTGCACAGGTCCAGCTCTCTTAACCTGTCAATGCCCCTTTGTATGGCATCTCTTCCTTCTAGAATATCAACCATACCACTCAGTTTGATGAGGATACGCTGAAATTGCCTGTTTTAAAAGTGAATAAGCATGATACAAGGGCATATTTTAAAAGTCCTTGACCCACACTTAGGTGTCCTTGAGTTTGCTTAGTTATTCCTCACAGCTGCTGACTCTTACTACTCAGATGTAAAATATTGGGCCTAGTCAATGGAAACAACTGGGAAAAAAATTAGTGAGGGTAACCAGCCAGAAAGTGATCCTCAGAAAGGTGTAATACCTTTGGAGTAGATCCATTCCCAGGATAATGGTTTTAATACTAATACTGGTCTGGTCTCAGCCGGCCCAACAAATTGTTCCTATCTTTGTTGACCTTAACATATCTCACAGCAACATTACAGATTTCAGTAAGAATTTGGATCCTTTTTATACCAACACATCTTTCTTCATTTCTTCAGTAGGTCTCAAACTTCCACAAGATGTACCTACTACCCCTCGTAGAAAATAGCAATCAGCAGGTCACAAATCATCACCTACAAAAATGAACGCAAGCCCAAAACCAGATGGTGATCTAACAAAATATCCTGCTGTCAACATCTCACACTTCAGAAAAAGAACAAGGAGAAAAAGTATGCATTCAACCTACAAAAAGTTCCTGCCTTGTAACACTTCGGCTAATTTTTTTTTTTTTTTGGTCCTCAAAATTATTAATCCTTTTTTATACTCTAGCTCTTAGTTAGAAACAATTAATGCTAAAAGAGAATCGATGATCTCTGCTCTTTCATAATTCAAAAAATAAGTTATACTCAGTTAAAGGCTTCATAAATAAACCCTGAAGACCCGCTTAGACCCAATGCACAAAATAACCCCAACTTCATGCAAGAACTTCGCAATTATCTGATGTGTTAAGGACAAAAATGTGTATTGTTACTACATGCATTCAGCAGACATAGTGCTTTGTGCAAAGTCCAGTGGGAAAGGTAAGGTAAAGGGGTTAATGTTGGCATAAAGGCCAAATCCTGATTTCTTGTGATGTTAAGAGGAAAGTTTTCACTAAATCCAATGAGATTAAGATTTGGTGTACATGTTCATGCTTCTTTCAGTTCAGTTAGTCTTAACATTGCTCAAATCTATTTAATAGTATTTACTAGTTCTGCTTGGTTAGAGAGGAGAAAAATTTGTGTTCAGAACAACCTCTTCACTTCAGTGTGTGTACCTGCCAGATACTCAGAAGTCTGATATTTAAAACTGAAGTCATATGACACCACACAAATAGTTCCTTTCCTTTTCCTTCTGTCCAGACAAAAGTCTCAAACTGAGAGGAAACAGCAACTGAAATCAATAGGTATTACTTTAAAAATATTTAATATCATAAATGTTTTGATTATTTATTTTTTAATCTATACTTGTCTATAGCAATAACATGGACACTTAGAAAGGTGTTTTATATTATAAAGGTGTTCATCCTTTGAGCATTTTTAAAGACTTGTTAGGTTCTGTAAGTAAATTTTTTATCTTTCATATTAAAGCATTTTTTAGAAACAAATTCTAGTTACGAAGCTTTGGTCTACAGCTATTTCTTTCCTGAGGTACTGGTGGTGTAGGCATTAACCAGAAGCAGCAGTTTTAATGCAGATATTTATGTGATTAACAATTACTTTACTACTGTTATGACTGCGAAGTAAGGCATATAATTTTCTTAATTGTGTAAGATAAAATCTCCTTTAAAATTTCCATGCTGGAGAAGCAGTTAAAAACAGAACGCACTTACTGAAAGTCAAAACTGATATATACTCCAATATGAAACCCAGTAATGTAAAAGTAATTTTCCAAGTCTTTGTACCAGGAAGAATACACCTGTTACATAAAAAATATGGGCTTAAAAATAAACTAATTTTTTCATGGTTTTGAAGAGTAAAAATAACCAGTGGATGTAACACAACGTGAAAGTTTGAGGACTATCCATTTTGCATCAAAATTTAAATTTAAAATACTTTTTTTCCTAAACAGTTTTTGTGAGGAAAATGAGCCTGCATTATTACCATAGATAAATATGCTAAACTCATTGCTATGGTTCAAAAAGCTTACAGTTGGAATATTGGCAAACTACAAATGTATTTTAAAGTGCTGTGTGTTTCGCTCTCAGTAAATTTCATTTTTGTTTCTTTAATATGAAAAAATCCAACCCTAAAATGACACATATGCTTACATAACCTATGAAACTTGACACCAAGTCCTAGGAAGTAATTCAACTGATGAAAAATTAATGCTGAAGCGGTTGCACAGGTCTTCTATCTCAGCTGAGGTAGTTTCACATTTGCAACTGCATTTGAGAGGTCAAATGTGTCTAACTCTAAAGAAGCACAGAAAGGATGACGGATTCAAAGAAGTTTTAATCTGAAAAATAATCATAAACCAAAACCAAATAGTTTATACAAATGTTTTAGAACCAGTAGAACTAATTATGTATGGAAAAGGGTGTTCAGAGATAAAATTTTGTTTCTAGATTTAAACTAACAGTGCTTAACCATTTGTCATTCTAACCATTCTACTCAGTTCAGGTCTAAAATAGTCCATAATGCATATATATCGCTGCATATATCTGCATAGATTATATACTAAGCATTTAAGTTTGTATTTACAATTCAACTTCAGTTTCTTGAAAGTAGGTCTCTTTGCATTGCTCCTGATTTTGCAGTAGGTGGCAGTGGGTAGTGGAGAATATACAAGAATATACAGTTTAGATGTCATCACATTTTTAAGGGAAGCTTAAAAATGGCCAAGTACTTTCTGCTTTTGGGTTATGTATATATCAAACAGAAAGGAAATGTCAAACAGAATTTCTAAATTGTCATAGCTTTTTCAAAGTAATATGAAAATTAAACTGAAAATGAAGTCAAATGACTCCATGCAAATACAACACACAATTCTGTAAATAAGTATGATCCAGAGTCGACACAAGAAAACTAAACTGAAGGCTCAGGCTCAGGAGAAGGTTCTGCAGGGTATCTTTGAAAGTTAGAAGAATGTAGTGAGCAAAATTTACAAATAGAAAAAGAAAACTGCCATTTCAGTTTTACCTATGTTTCTTTTGGGATTATTTGTATTCAGTTAGTTGGGGATCATTTGTATTAATTTTCAATGTTGCAAATTGACTTTTGAAAATAATGCTGTAGTTGATGAGATGGAAAACAGTGGGATGGAAAATGGTTTAGACACAATGGTGGCCATGTGGAATATTGACAGGTTGATTGTGCAGGAGGATAAATCAAGAACATCACGACAGATCTCTAATTCTGCATTCTATGTACAGGTGAAATATGAGAGCTCAGAGGTATACAGAATGTGAAATTGGATTAAAAAGTCTGTCGAAGAACATAGTCTCATTTATTATTGACTCTTGTTTCTTGCTTATCTGAAAACCTGGCTTGGTAGATTTATATGGAAAGTGCTCACTCAGCAGTGCTGATTATTCTTGCATTTTCACCAGAGTATATAAGCTCCAAATAGAGACCAAAACTTTTCGAAGTGCAAGGCATCTGCTAGCTCACGTCTGAAATACTTTGGACTGACCAATAATTAGGAGTTCTTGTTTTAGTTTTTTTTTTTTTCTGTTTCCTGTTTTAATCTCCAACTTTTAAAGTGTGCAGCTGGAAGCTATTGAGTGTAAAATGTTTTGAAAAGCCTGGTTGTGCATATTTCTGGACCTGAACTTTGGGGCTAGACAAGGTAAAGCTCCTATTCTGTACAAAACTGGTTTTTGTTTGTGACTTTGTGACCTAAGTCTATCTCTGAAGATTTCACATAGTTAAGTAGTAAAAAAGCATTACATTAAATAAAACAGTTATACTTACTGTTAAATCTGTAATAATAAAAGTTAGCCAGTGATTAATAGATATTATCTTCTATATGAATTAATAGTTTATACTACAAATAGGTATAAGGAAATCATCAGAAACGGAGTCAAAACGATGGCTCAAAGTTGGTTGGAGTATTGCTGTTGATTTTGTAGCAGTAAGATTATTGTAACCTCATTACATTAGTTACTCATCAGCCAGTTATCTGGAAAATCAAAATAATAGTTTTTTGGATAAAACTGATAGTTATTAACTGCTTGTAATGTATTTCAAAAAGAGAAAAGAATGGAATATATGATAGAAATAAGGATCACCTCTTGCAAGAATTAGGAAACAAGTTTCAGGTTGGTGAGCAATTCGCATTTTCTATCACGAGCTTTGTATATTTTAAGCATTATTTTTATTTTCCTCTTCCTTTTCTGTACCAGTAAACTTCCCTTGCCTCAGCCAATGAGTTTTACCTTTTTCTTACAATTCTCCTTCCCATCCCAGGATGCTGTGGGGAGGATTAGGCAATCAGCCATGTGGTGCTTAGTTCCTGGTTGGGGCTAAACCACAAGATTTTTGTTCTATTTATTACTAATACTGCAACATCTTTGTGCTTGTATAGAAGAGTGCAGGTAAAAAAAAAATCTTCTAGACACCTGCCTTGTGCTTGCAGTGTCAATGAGTATTACCTAAACATGTGGTTCAGATTGGACTTGAAGGCAAGGTATGACTTAATTTGCCTCTGCACAACCAAAGAAGCAGAAAGAGTTAAAGCCTGAGAACATCATAGTAATGGTAAGGGAGTGCCTGAAGGCTAAAAGTTCTGAACCGGCCTTGTGCAAGTCACAAATATTTTGCACCTATTATGTTTTGAAGCTCTTCTGCTCTGACATGTGTAGAATTCTCTGTGGAATTTTGAATACCCAAATATCTCAGTGCCTCTCTGCTGTGCTTTATTGGTGTGCCAGAGGTAAGAAGACACCATGTGTCATGTTCCCTGGTGAGATAAAATGAAACCAGAGCTGAATTTGGCCTAATTGCACTCTCTATGAAATGGCTGTTAGTGTGACTCTCAGTAGTGAAATACTTCAGCTTTAGAAGATAAGTCACCATCACCAGTTTAGCAGATGCTGAATGATAGTTATCCAGATTAACAGCATGGTATTGACAGAGAAAGGATCTGACTGAATGGTGTGGTTGTAGAGATCAGCACATGAAATATCTAGGAAAATTATTAATGATGTGAACAGGTTCATTTTTGCAAACTTGCAGTACACTGAGCATGATGAATGATGTAGGAAACGTGTAGGAGGTGGCATGTTCTTGAACAGAAAGTTCTCCAGCATACTTCCCCACCTCCCTCTATGATCTTAGCTTTTAAAAGTGAATGCGAATACTACTTGTCTGGTAGTGGAAAGACAATTGTGGCTTAATATGAGCATCAATTCTCCATTTCTCCTAAAAGTTCCCAGAGGATAAGTTTTGGTCTTATTGTTTGTTTATTTTTCCCTACCCAAAATGAGGCAAAGTACTATGACTATCAATCAGAAGTGACCATGTTGACAATGTGAATGTAAGCACAAGTTTGAGGTAACTAAACTGAGGTATAAGGTTACTGTTCCCTCTGAAAAAATGCAGTATTAAGATTTTAAGCTCGGGGAAAAAAACACAATGTGAAAACAAAGGAATGTAACTTGTTTTGGGGTTGTTTTGTTGGTTTTTTTTGAGGGGTGGGGTTTGGGTTGGGTTGGAAGGAGCCTTAAAGATAATCTAGCTCCATGGGCAGGGACACCTTCTACTATTTGAGGTTGCCCAAAGCCCCATCCAACCTCCCCTTGAACACTTAATGCGATTAATTTTTCCATACACTGTTTTAGTTTTGCATAACATATTTCTAACTACCTCTCCATTTTAAAAATATTTTTCTGCAAAATAGAAACTATCCACAGTTGCCTTCCTAGCTACCATCACAACTCAGTGTTGCTCATTTCTAGCAATGGTATGACTGATGAGTAATTGTTTCTCAGTGCAATTCTAGTGTAAATTGTTTGATATTTAACTGTTTAAAACAAATAATTAAAATATCCAAAGGACAGAGATTGCCCAAGGGTAAACTATTACATGCATAAAAGAGAACAGGATGGAAAGTAGTTTTTATATATGGTATGCAAATTTAACTCTGGATAGTAGAAGTTTCTCATTACCTTACAAAATCAAAGATATGAATGAGGTCTATAAACAACTCTAAAGTGAAATATTGTATGCCCAGTCTGATACCTAAAACACATAGGAAGCAAACTGCATAATACAGTACAGTGAATAAGCACAGGTCGAGCTAGTCTAATAAAATTTAAAAAAAACTATAGTTCTAAGACTCGGTATGTCTTACTATATTGTTGGTTTGAAAAAAAATGTGCATTGATTTCTTGAAATATGACAGAGTTTTATGGTTTATTCTTTCATTTCTCTTCATGGATTCTAGTTATCTCCCTGAATCATATTCTAAAGGTTTATATATCAGCCAGTTCTAAACTCTTAACATGTTTTTAATAGCTGCCAGAGGTAGCATGTCTCTTCCACTACTTGTCACTTCTTGTTGCTACTTTCTGTAGTTGCCAATTTCCAGCTGACAGGATGGCTAAGAGAAGAACTTGCAGCACTTGCTTGTTATTTTCTTTCTTTTTTTCTATCTTGCTCACTTTAAGCATTTTTGCTTTAGAACAGGGTTATTTTTAATTGTTGAAGAAATATTCACTCTCTAAACACTTTGACCAGGGATCCATAAACCATTTTGGTCTGTATTCTAATTCAGAAAATGATCTGTCAGAATTAATTGAGAATGCCTTAATGTAATCAAGTCCAGTTCATTAGGCAAACATTTAAATTATTAATTTAAATACTGGGTAGTTCAACAGCATTTATGACAGTAACAAATACCAAGTATTTTAATTTTAAAATTCTTCCTGTGTACAGAAGTTGATGTCCTGGTGTAGCTACTGCTGTTAGATATAAATAGTTTCCACCTTGCTGGTGCTTTACCTTTTTGGAGTCTGTTAAATTATTCTGGTCAAAAAAGGTTTATGGGACCAAAAAAAAATAAAAAAAAGCTTTTTAAGCACAGGGTGCTAAAAGTCAAGCAAGCATTAAGTGTCATTTACATTCATTTAAATTTATTGGATCATGTAGAGTTACACCGAAGATGGACTTGAACAAGGAAATTTAGTGTCATGCCATTTCATGTAAATTAATGTGGGGTGCTTTTTGTAGAAATGTAGTGCTTTGGTATCTCAGTCATTCACATAGCTTTAGTGCTTAGAAAAATAATCTCTTCATAAAATGAATTAATCCCAATCCCATTTTTCGTTGCCTTATACCTATATAATCTAGGACATGGATTACCTGAAAAAGTAAGAAATGGGACATGCACACACATACACAAAGAATAAAAGATGAGGGAAATTGATTAATGGGATAGGAGAAGCAATTGAGTAGTGATGTCTGTGAACTAAGGACATAGCATGTTTTGAAAAAGCTGCACTCATTCAACCCATTTCGGTTGCTATAAATGCACTGGGTAGTGTCTTTCGGGTGAAATTGAGACAGCTAGTTGGAGGAAGTCACAAAAAGTTTGAAAAATATGACATTGTGTCCACCTCTATAATCAACATCTCCTTTTGCACCAGTAGCTCTTTACAGAAAACATTAGTGAAAAATAATTGTATAAAAATTCCAAGTCTATTCAGTGCTTGTTGCAGTCAAAGAGAGGGGAAAAGTAAGTTAATAAGGTAGCAGTGAGAGTTTAAGCATCTTTCCCAAACTTTTCAAGCTTCTGAACAAAGAGAAGAAATTTGACTCCATAACTTCAATGATTGTTCAAACAAGCATTAACATTAAACAATAAATAAAGCAAACCTCTTGTGAGCAATCCATGGTTCAGATATTATTCATGCTATTAAGGGTGTGTGGGCACACCTTTATGCTTGAATGGAAAAGCACACAGAAGATATAGAACTTTAAAATTATCTTTCTTTTAATGAGTTAGTTTTTTCATTTCAATTTCCCGTGGAAGATTTCCCCACACAATCAAAGGAAGTAAAGAGCATAAATTTTATTAGAATTTATGTATTCCTAAACTCCTTTGCTGTATTGAAAAAATATAGCATTTAACCTAATTTTTAAAATAAAAGTAACACGTGATTTTATTTTTCATTATGCTACTACTGTTACATTAAATATTTTGATAGTACAGGATATAGGATTTCAATGGTGAGATTTGACCATTTGAATATCGTAATCTAGCGTTACCCTTTTCATGTTCCCCTTCACTTTAGAATATATGACAGGACAAGTCATACTCACAGTGGCTTTTTCTTACAGAAGCCCACATTAGATAATCCTCATAAGAAATGTATAGACCAGCTGTTGTTATATTAGACAGCTTTGTAGGTGAGTAAATTTAGGCATGAGGTAGAGTTAAATTGCTTTGCCACATTTACACAGCAAGTCAGTGTCAGTCTCAGGAACAGGCATAAAGAGTCTTGGTCTTAAGCAAAGTACCTACTGCTTTCTTTGTATAAAAAGCCAGTGTTTCTTGAAGGACTACTGTGTGTGATATTATTGCTTTATACCACTTCAATTCTGAGTGTGTCCAATGTACTGAATAATGAAATTAGGGCTCATNTCTTTTTTTTTATAAATAATTTTCTGCAATACAGCCAAGATCATCCTTTCCCCCTCCTCCCCCTCCCTCCTTGCCCATTTACCAGTGTTTTTCTTGTGTGATTGAAAAGCCCTTAGTTTTGCTCAGGGGAAAGACCTCATGCTGAGAAGTAAGGGATCCCAGTTGTACACTTAATCAAAGTGGCATGCTCCACACTTTGTCTCTGAGTAATTTCCGTAGCAAACTCATGTGATCTGTATGTTTCGCTTGCATGAATCAAGTCCAGAGTTTGAAACTGACTCAGTTGTTACTCCTGCTGACAGGCAAACGAAGAGTTTTTTGGGGGGAGGCAGGGGCGCAGGTTTCAACTTCATTCAGGTTGCTGAAAGGAAATGAAAAGGATGATTTGAAAACCACAAACGCTGGGATGAAAGATTACAGATACTGAACAATGTCCACAGTAAATTGTGGATTGGAGTTTCTGTATTAGGTGATGTTTGTAGTCTCTACATGTAGGTTGATGGAAAATACAGATTATTGCTGTGAAAGTAGGACAACAATGGAGTCTGATTCTTTGTTTCCTCTTTTCAAAGGCTTTCTACACACACACCCTTTT
>VXBZ01001626.1:22875-67398 GCA_013399135.1 Heliornis fulica | reverse complement strand
TTTTTGATAAGGCCCAGGAAATTGTTAGCGACATGCTGGTGGGAACCTATGGAAAAGAATACACACTGTATCAATGGTGCAGTTCTTATCCCAAGAGCTGTGTTGGTGGGTGTGGGAATAGCGTGCTTTCAGTGTGAGCTGTTGCAATGAGATAGCATTGAAAACCAGGGCAGAGTACAGCACAGATTTAGTCTAGGGAGCGAAGGGCTTTATACAGCAGTAATGTGTGTGAGGACAGACAATGTAACACTGTATTTGGTTTATCAACAAAGAACTGTAAAAGGATTTGATAGTAAGGGATTGGCAGAAAACCTGAATCTATCTGCATAGTGCAGTAAGTATATTTAAAAGAAGTATTTAAGTTATAAACTTACAACTTTAAAAGGCATTATTTTAAAGTAGGGTGGTTTAACAACAGTGAAGACTATTAAGTAAAGGACTCAAGAGACAGCTAGTATTTTCTTGCAATATGGGAAGAAGAAATGACAAGGCATATGTGGAAAAGCAGGACTGACAGGTCTTCTTTACAAGTCTTTTTTCATTACTGAATTTGATTTCTGGATACATTCATGGCCAATATCACTGGGAAATCACTGAAAAATATTCATCTCTGTCACCCATTCTGTATATGCCCATTTTATTTTGATATTTAAATGGCAGAAATTTTTGGCTGCAAGTTCAGCAACATACCACATAGTCATTGAAGCTACTTGGGTTTAAAATGAGCAGATGTCTTTATGAAGCCTATGTAGTAACAGGGTAAATATTACTACAGTGTATGCATGTGAGTTGTCCTTTAGAAAAAAAATAGTATTTCTGTTGTCTGCATAGCAACTGTCATGACCGATGAAACTTAAAATAAGCTTTTTAAATCCTCAATATGTCACTAGTGATGTGAGCAGTTGAATGATTCTGTGTGTCAGTAGCAGTTCTGCTGTGGGAAAGAGTAGGAAATGCCATATGGATCTGTCTTTTGCCCTTGTGTCTGGAGACGTGTACCACTTTTCTAGCACAGGACAATATTCTGGCGAGACGGATAAGGAATCAGGAATATGGGCAAGCGTTCATGCTTTTTATTTGGTGGAACAGAACTTTTTGAAGATCCTAGCAAAGGCATCTCTGACTAAAAAAAAGGATCATATAAGTGGATGCTTAGCTTAGAAGTATGTAGATCTTTGTTGCATAATTAGTGAAAATTTCTGCTGAATTGAGAAAGTTGTGTAGCTAACCTCCTCTGCAGCGTGTGGACCTATCTCTGAACTTAAAATACCAAATTGTATTTTATGGTTTTGTGACCTGCATGACTTCCATTAGAGAGCAAACAGAAGCATCTAAATCCATTGCAATACTCTTAAATGGAAAGATGCCCTTAGGAATCCCTCCTGTTGTGTATGAAAGTACAATTATGTGGTTAACATTTTGAAATGTAAGTGAATAGCTGCCACTCTGTCTGTTCTTTTAGATTAATATTGTATAAAATGCTAGCCGCTTTGTCAGTTTCCAGAACAGTGCATTTTGCACTTCTGCTGTTCCAGAATAACATGGCATCTTTCTAAAATTAGCCTGTAGAATTCTTCAGTCAGTTTGCTAGATACTTGAATTGTGTCATTTATCAGGTTAGATACTTAAAACCAAGAAATAGGAAGTTCCCGAAGGTCCATTACAAACTTAAAACACAAAGATCAGAAAACTTAAAGCAGGCAAATGTACCTAATAAAGCAGTTTTTTCTTACAGTTGCACAGCAAAATGAAAGAGACAGTATAAAGTTTTTCACATTGTCTTGCATGTGATTTTAAGATGCACCTTATAGAAACATCCTGTTAATTCCCAGTGAATAGACAGACTATATGATGTATGTTTACATTCCATAGCTTCTTGTTGGACATTCACTGCTTGTCTGCAGGAAGCAGAGGCTAAATAAAATTAATGAGTGAAATTTTATTTTTTTATTGTGGGAAGGGTGGGCTAGAGGCAAGATTAGGGTGAGTAGAGACTCCTTAACAACATATTTTCATTTATTTCACTGTAATATATACTTTTAAAATGCATACACTTCAAAGATAATGCAAAATTGGAATTACGAAAATCAATGCTTTGTAGTGAATGTATTGCAAGATTCTTAAATAATTAAATTATGCAAGTCCTTAAAATGGAGTATAATTAGTGATTAATGAGCAAAATCTGTTGCTGTGCAGAGTTGATGTACTCCATGCAGACTGTCCTTAAGTTTTACAGGATTTGGTTTAATTTCTAAATGCATATGTGTGGTAAAAATCAACTGCTGTATAACTTGTAAGATAATAATTAAATTGGTTAGTGAGTTACATAATGTATGAAATATTTTATTTTAGTATAATAAATTATAGATTTGTCAGTAACTCAGTTTTCTGCTTCTGTTTAGGGACTAAATTCCCTAGTACTGAACTAAGAAGATGTCACACTAGAGTCAACTAGAGACAGCTCCTACCCCTGAAAACCATTAGGGTTCCTTAACGTGCAGGATTAAGTTGACCAGTAATTGAAACTGTTTTGACCGTTTGTAAAAAACAATTCTTAATAAGCAGCAGCAAAATAGGAATTTTGCTTGGGTGTACTGGTGGATGAGAGCCTCAACATGAGCCAACAATGTGCTCTTGCGGCCCAGAAGGCCAACCGCATCCTGGGCAGCATCAAAAGAAGCGTGGAAAGCAGGTCGAGGGAGGTGATTCTCCCCCTCTACTCTGCCCTCGTGAGACCTCACCTGGAGTACTGTGTCCAGTTCTGGAACCCCCAACATAAGAAGGACATGGACCAGTTGGAGAGGGTCCAGAGGAGGGACACAAAGATGATAAAGGGGCTGGGGCACCTTTCCTACGAGGACAGGCTGAGAGAGTCAGGGCTGTTCAGCCTAGAGAAGAGGAGGCTCTGGGCAGACCTTAGAGCAGGCTTCCAGTTCCTCAAGGGGGCCTACAAGAAAGATGGGAAGAGGCTGTTCAGTAGGACCTGTTGTGACAGGACAAGGGGTAATGGTTTCAAAATAGAGGAAGGGAGACTTAGATTAGATATTATAAAAAAGTTCTTTACTGTGAGAGTAGTGGAGCACTGGAACAGGTTGGCCCAGAGAGGTGGTGGATGCCCCATCCCTGGAGACGTTCAAGGCCAGGTTGGATGAGGCCCTGAGCAACCTGATCTAGTTGGGGGTGTCCCTGCTTCTTGCAGGGGGGTTGGACTAGATGACCTCTGGGAGTCCCTTCCAACTCTAATCATTCTATGATTCTATGAATAGTAACATAGACCATTTCAATAGGAAAACTGCAAAAATACAGTTAATCTTAGTTAGGCAACTACCATATATTTAAAACTGTGGTTAACCTGTAAGAGTTTGCTACACATGCCAGTCATTAAAAGCTCCGTGTTGTACTATGCTGCCAGTGATCTAATGAAGGTTATTGCAAGTAGAAGAGCTTTGTAGACTGGTATCCTATGTTTTATTAATTTTCCTTTTATTGTCTTTATTGTCAATTGGTCAAATTAATTTCCTAGTGAAGTGCTGAGCTGTTGCTTTAGTCAGTGATACAAACTAGTTACAGAAGTGAAACACTAATTTTAAAACAACATCATTTAATCTTTGCAAGAGCTTTCCTGACCCTTTAGTGAAATACACAGTATGTACTACCTAAGTACAAATACTTTGCACTCAGATGACTTTCTTTGATATAATCATATAGTCTCTTTATAGTGCCTTAGGTCATGACTAAATCTTAGTGAAGCTGGGCAGAGAATGATGGTAGTATTTCAGCAATCACCATTTATTCTTCTTATTCTGCTTTGAAAGTGGCATAGCATTAGGGGCTAGCCCACAGCAAATGTTCCTCATCAGAAGTAGAGCAGAAAAAAAATGTGATCTCTTTTCCTTTGTTCCTCTGGTGAAATACAGGTAATTAAATTTAAACATAAGATATTTTTCTTATTATTATTTTGTTGTTGCTGAGGGGTTTTGTTTGGTTGATTGGTTGGGGTTTTTTCAACTGTGAGCATGGTCAATCACTTGCACAGGTTGCCCAGAGAGGTTGTAGAGCCTCTGTATTTACAGGTGTTTGAAATCTGACTGGACATGGTCTTGCTATAGCTGACTTTGCTCTGAGACGGATGATGTACAAGTTCCAACCTCAGCTATTTTTTGATTCTCCAGTTAGAATGAACATCAGTGAAATTAGTGAAGATGATGACTTGTAAGAATTTTATTTTATTTAGTTAAAGGTATCAGTCCACCTAATAGATTGAACATTTCAAAATGGAAAAAGATGTTCAGCTTAATCAGTGAAGAACAGAGAATAGTTCTCAGCATTTTCATCACTCCAAAATATCTTCAGTGGTACATATTCACTATGCATGCTGTGAGTGGCTAGTTCATTTCAACATAGCAAGCCAAATAAGGAAAAATTCAAAAAGAAAATGAAAGAGGAGAATGTGGAAATGTTCTACCTCAGAAGAAATTAAAATTTCCAAAATATGTTTTAGAGCAGACCATAAAAAGATTCTTTGATGTGTACAAATTGTGCACAGAATTGTAAGCCTGCTTCAGGAAATTTCAAGAATTTGCGTAGATAGCTGGAGATAAGCAATGGAAGGAAAGGCTAATGATGCAGGTAAATGAAAGGATCGTTGACTCGGTGCATAATTCACTTCAGAAAAGAGGCAAAAGATGCCAAGAGAGTTTTTTGTCTTCTATTTTTCAGCAGTATTATTTGAATTATGATTGATAAGCACATAGATATTGGGTGAGGTCTTCAAAGCAAGGCCTGTTCTGTTAGTACAGAACAGTCCTTAGTTTTATGCTTCCTAACTTCCCTAACTTATATAATCTTCATACAGGAACGTTCCTGCTGTAAGAAAGGGTAATACAGTCTCCTTACACTAGATGACTATTTATATCTGGTTATGATGTGCTACCAAGTGCATCCTTGCACAAAGATTTTGGAATTTCATGTATTGGATGAAAATATATGGTGGCCTATAATTTGCTGGATAAATATCTCCTTTGTATAGTGGGGTTAAAACTGCAGTGCTGCTAATTTTTCCTGTACTGCTGCTTGAAATATTACCAAAGTGACAGAGCGTAACAAAGGAAATTTTTTTAATATCTTCTTGATGATAATTATTATTAATTAATCAATTAACAGTTTTAAAGCTTGTCCAGAGTCTCCAATGGATGTCACTGTAAAAATGCAAACTATTATCATTCAAGTATTTAGTAATGATTGAAGCAAGTAAAAAAAACTTCAAACTCTCATAAAACTGGTAAATTAGCTATTTTCTTGGCAGTGTTTGCAAAACACACACACTGTAAAGTGACTTGGTTTTAAATTTATGTTAAACTAGTAGCAAAAATACATATGGTTCCTTTTACTGCTGAAGATGTGCTGCTGTGTGTTGATCATCTTTTAGTGCATTTTGAATGATAGTTAGTCTGTGGGGACCAGTGAAGACCTCCAATTAATTATTACTGGAGAACATGAAATCATAAACAAAATTCCTTGTAATAAATTTTTAAAATGAGATTGCATGTTTTATTTACGGTACTGGTCCATTTTGGGGCTTTAAATCTATGAACGAAAACAAACATGCTTTTTATCAAACTGAAATAAAAAATATCAATAGTATTTCTTTCTTATCAAAGTAGGACACAATATATGAACTGGACTTCTAAATAACTGCAGGGAGAAAAGCAAGAGGAGAAAAAAAGATTTACTTTTCTTTAATTCATAGAAAGTGATTGAAAATATATATAAATGATGTGGAAAACAGTAAAAGGTTCCAAGCATAGTGTTGTTTATTAATCATTAAAGTAGTTGATATGATGGAATTATTTTATACGAAGGGTTTACTAAAGAGAGATCTATTAACTAAGAACTCTCATAGTTATCAGATATATTTACAGCAAAGATTGGTTTTGGTTTAGACAGAAAAATAGCAATGTTGAGGATATGCAGAGGTTTCAAATATGTTTGGAGACAAAATCCTGCTACAAACAAAGCTAAAGGTACTTCTTTCTTAGAGATCATTGCTGAAATTACAAAGAAGGAAATATGATCAAATAGTAAAATCAGAGCCAATAATCACTCAAATATTTCACCAGAGTCTTGTATATATTTTTTTTTCAAAATTCACATTCTCATTTTTCTTTTAGATTACAGATTGAGTCCATCTGTCTTGAAAATGCAATGTACGCAATAGATATGCTGCAGTTTAGTGGACAAAATATTATTTATTTATTTAGGACAAATATTAATAGATGAGATTAAGGGCTTCTCTCATTGGAATGTATGGAAATTCTATAATTTGTTTTTTTCTTGCTGTTGAAAATGGGTTTCTGCCTTCCTACTACAAACAAAAATGCCTTCTTTCCCATGTTCCTTCAAGACAATTTACTTTCCCTTCACCCAGCTAAACTAGTTTACCTTCCTCTCAGTTTTGAACAGGTGATGCTGTTCAGATCACAACACTCCTGGAACTTTACATGTCTCATTGTCATTTTTTCACAAAGTGCTATCAAAGCGCTATCAAAGTGCTTGAGAAAGTCCCACAAAAGTACCAATTTGGAATCTGAAGAGGGACTGACAACAAGACAAGTTTATTAACATTCAGGCTTCTAATATGCAGAAATTAAATTGTTCATTTAGGAAAAAAAAAGTTACCATATTTGAAATAAATATTGGGTTTTTTTTATTCTCTTGCATCATATTCATGTATGCAGAATGTGTGCAGAAGAAAAATGTCTGTGGAAAATAACTGAGAGGGAGAGAAGGATTTATTAGGGTAAACTCCACCTCCTACTAAACTACACGCCTTATATTCTAACAGTGTTCTAACCAAATCTAGAAATTGGAAGCCTAATGAAAAAATTCCCAAAAGATTTATTAAGTATTACCATTCTTGTGGGACAAAAGCATTTTTGTTACAAATAGTGTTTCTACTTTTTATTATCTTGAAATGCATACCATCTCTTTTCTTTTTCCTTCCACTATTTTGAAATAATTCCCCTCATAAGTAACTTCCGGTTTATTCACTTTGTGGTCTATTTTTTTCTTTTCCCTTTAGATGGTGTTGCCTACTTTGGCTTCCAAACTTCTCTCAACATTCACTTGGTGAGTAACCGTTTTTTGCTATCAGTTTATTATCATCACTTTGGTGTTGCTTCCTTTGTCCAGACTTCTTTTCCCATTCTTAATGTATGTCCTTTCTCATTTTGATGAGAACATGGAAATAATTTTGCTGCTCTTCCTTCTCAATCTGTTTGTCTTCTTTCTTTCTTATGTCTGCTACTCAAAGTGTAAATAAATTACATCTCTATTCTCACAAGCTACCAACAGAAAAAAAAAAAAAACCCTGACTGATATGTCAAGTTCTAAGTGTTTATCATTTCTAATGACTAATAAAGCTTGTAAGCATGCTAGTGATGCATTGATGGTACTAAACATCCCATGAAACTTGTCAGGACTGAACCTTTCAGGTCAGTATTTTCTGATTTAATGGTTGAAGATGAACCTATGTGGATATAGCTGTAGCACCAACAAAATTCTCTATGAACAAATAAGTAAGAATTATAATAGACACATTTGAGTTTGAATAAAGAGGTTTAAAACAGGCTGTACTACAGTGTTAGCTTCTAAAGATGCCTGATACACCAAGATGAGTAGATAATATGTGCAAGGAAGCACAACATAAGTGGTAGCCATGTAATGGACCAACCGCCCAGGTAGTCTGTCCCACAGACCCTTTCTGTGCCACAGAAAAGTAAGTAGCTGTATCTATTCCTCACACTATTATTAAACCTGTGTGTTACAGAAGTATACCTTCTGCCACTCCCTAAATAGTTCACTCAAGTCTAACACTCTAGAGTTCTGCTAGTGAGAGTGAAGAGGTTGTCAATCTAAAGTTCAGCAAATTTGCAAAGGCTAGTGTGAGAAATCCAGTTTCTCCATACAGTTTAAATTTTCAGTATGTTTCCAAAAATTATATTAAAAATAATTAATATTAAAAAGCTTTCACAACTGTTTAAAAAGAATGTTTCAGTTATGGTTTTGGATGGTAGAGGAATTAAGAAGATGGAAAATATTTCTTTAAGTAAACAAATAAAATATTCCTGAAGTACTTAGCCATCGGTATTTGAAGGCCTGTGGCAGCATCCAAAAGACAAAAAATAAAGAAATAATTGGTTAGTGGATTTTGTTTGATCTGCTCAGGGATCAAAGAGACAAATACTGTCTACAGGGATGAAAGAGTGGAGAACTGTTCTCCATACAGCCTGATTTATCTGGTTATTCACATGCTCTTGCTGTATGTTAAAACTGCCTGTACCTGACCCTCTGTCATACTTGAGGAAAAAAACAGTAGGTATACTATGCAGCAATTCTGAAAGGTTTCTTTTTAATCAGACATGAAAAATGTCTGTAAGATGAAATGCTGAATCTCTTTTTTTTTTTTTTTTACTTGTAGTATTATTGGCTTTAATTGTCCATGACACAATTGTACGTGTAATTTTTTTTTTTTTAAATAACGTGTCTATTTAATTTCAAGCATGGGAATGCTGATAAATTTTGAAGCATTTCAATATAATAAAGTTTTAAACTACTGAAATTGAGTGAGGAATAGTTGTAGCAATATCACCCCTCTCCCACAAATAGAATCTCTAGGATTGGTTTTGGGGATGTCCTAATACACCATAGAAAACTACACACCCATTTTACATGGGTTGTATGATGAAGCAACATTTGTCTTTTCTATTCTCTCTGTAGATACTATTATTGTTTTCTTTTGGCGTATTCTTGTAGAAGACATATTCATTAACTGCTGTAATTCAGAATCTTTTTATTTTTTTTTTCTTTTAAAGCAACAGATCCCTCAGGTCTAAATTGCTAATTAAATTCACAGTTTTGTGTATGTGCACACATTACATTAGTATGAATCTGTGTACCAAGTGGTGCTTTTATTATAGCTTAATTCCATTTCCATTTAATTTAGAAGTGTCTGGGTACTTTTTTTTCACTTGTAATACAAAAAATGTGAAGTTTAACTTGGTGCCTAAGTATGATAGACGTTTCTTCAGCAAGTTCTCTAGAAGATAAAGTTGTCTGTGAGGGCTATGCAAGGACTGACTGGGTATTGAAGGCCAACAGTAATCACATACTTTTTGCCTTTGAATGAGAAAAAATATTACTTGTATGTGGGTCCTTTCCTTTTTATCTATTTTGTCCTCAAATCTTTCTGAATATGTGGGACTCATGGTCTAACCAAGGCCGGTATGTGGCTGTGGTCACTGCCAAGAGGAATTTTATGTAATTCCTAACATAGCCTGGGAGACCCTTCAGAAAAAACCCATTTACTTAAGTAAATCTTTCAGAAAATAGAGAGCACTTGTTGAATGGGATAGGGCAAAGAATATGAAATTCATAATAGAAGGGATTTCTGTCCTCCCTCTCCAGTTAGTACTTGAATGTGAAGGCATTTCACATTCTTGAGATGGAAAAAGAGGTGGTAAGAAAACAAATGCTGGGGTTAACTACAAATATGTGATATATATTCTGTAAAATCACTGATAATTACTTATATTTTCCTTTTGGAAACAGAATTTTTCTGGAATTCAGACCTAAACACCTACCACCTATTTAAGCTATATTATTAATTTACAATTTACTAATTACTTTAACATTAGAATTGCATTGTAAATAAAAAATTCACACCTGTGTCATGCAGCTGCTCTCATAGAACTTACTGGCAATGGTTTAATCATTTTCTAAAGAGCGTCTCATCTTTTGAATTAGTAGGTGACTTACTATGTAACATATTATGAATAATTTTGATGCAGATATGCCTGGCTTTCTGGGCTGTGAGTACACATTGCTGGTCAATGTCCATTTTTCATTCACCAGCATCCCCTAGTCACTCCTCAGGGCTGCTCTCAATCCCCTCATCTTGCAGGCTATATTGATATTGAGGGTTGCCCTGAGCCAGGTGAAGGACCCTACACTTGGCCTTGTTGAACCTCACAAGTTTCACATGAACCTACTTCTTGAGCTTGTCTGGGGCCCTCTGAATGGTATCCCATACTTTGGGAGTGTCAACTGTACCAATCAGCTGTAAAAAATAATTTTACCTGTAATGCTAATATGAATTCAAACCATAGCCATCCAAAGTTTTACATCAGTCCAGATTTTAGCAGATCTGTAGTAATTTTCAGCCTGTACGTTTTCTCTAACTGTGAGCTCAGAGACTTGAAATTGGTACACATCACAGAAACATTCTTCGTGCCTATTATCATGAAGAGGACTGTGAGATTCCTCATGAACACCAGCTGAGCAGAGGACCCATTGCTTGTTGCCTTGGGTCCCTAGCACCCAACCCTCACGTCATGTTCCAGCATCCTCACTGCTGCTTGCTGTGAGCTAAACCAGCTCTTGCCAAATCTGCCTGTTCTTAAGGCCTGAAGTTTTGGCCCATTCATTTCTACCACAATTAGTCTGGGAAATGGTCAGAAAAACCTGGGACCTAGTTGAATAAGGACAAGAGCAAAGACGTATTCTTAGGCAGGAATTCTGTAATATATATTATATATTATACAGGGCTAGTGAACATCTACAGAAACCTTTCTTATCTGAGAAACTTCCAGTGACAGGAGACTCACAATTTCCTCTGCCAGGAACAATACAGGTTTGAGTAGTCTTGCATTCTGACAGGTGGTTCATCTCAACAGTAGTTACCAGCAAAAGGGGAGTGGTCTCTGGACACTATCTAAGCCATCTTGGGAAGATCACTGAGAAGAGCCTGTGGATTGTATCCCTTCCTTCAAGTGTGTCTTTTGCACCACTCAGATTTGTGACATCCACACGCTTGCAGAGGATACACAAAGTTCCACTGTCTGTGTCATTAATAAAGCTATCGAATGGTATCATCCTGATTCAGACTCCTGAGGGACACCAAATTTACTGATCTCCGTTTGGACATTGAACCATTGACTGAATACTTAGCCTGTAACAGGCTTGTGTTGGCACATGGAGAGGGTGAAACAAAGCACAGACAATCCACAAGTGGATTGCATGTTTTCATGGCAGTCATGGAGTATAGCCTGAATTTATGAAACAGATTTTCAAAGTGCAGTTAATATGTTTCATTTCTGAACCCCAGCTCCAGGCTGTATGAATGAAGGATTTACCCAGCTGTTCTACAGCCATTTCATTACTCCTCTGTGTCACACTGGTAACTTGAGAAGAAGCGGAAAAACTGTATATATTCCATGTGTTTTTTCCATGTGTTCACATGTATGTGCACAAAGCCTACTCCATTTCTACATTTTGATTCATATATTTCTCAATGACAGAAAACTCATGGCAGCTGTTCTTAACTTTTTCTCACATTTGACATTTAGGAAACTCTTGCTCACCTTTGACTTTTAAGTCTTGTTTTCTCAAAATTCCAAGTAATTGCACTGTAGTTACAAGTGTACCTATGCTGAAATAGAGCCCTTCCCAAGCAAGAACACTACATTAGCCTCAGCATGATCATGGTCCCCATTTCTTAAAAAAAATATTTATAGAATTGTTCCTTTTAAAAATAACTAATTTCAAAGACTTTAGCTTACATAGCCATCCTGCTGTAGAATGGAATACATTACACAACTCTTAACAGTTTTGGCAGTAGCAAATGCTGAGTAGAAAGAATTGGAAAGAGGTCAGTCAGCCACGTGTTATGTACAGATCCTATTATATCTGTAGAATTGTTATAAATGGAATAAAATATAAGGACAAATGCATATAAATTCAATTTACTTAGGATTCCCAAAGCCATGTAATCCACACCCTTTGTGATATCTTACCATGTTACAGGTTGTTTTCATTTACAGTTCATTGGAAGTGCTATAAATGCAGTTTTAGTTTACCCTTTCTCCATACTGAATAAGATCATGAGGGAGACCAGAGAGATTTCATGTTGGCCTGATTTCATCACAATGCCAGTCTTCTCTTTCAGAGTTCTTTCATAGTTAAGCCTAGTTCTAAAACAGATTTGAGACTTTGTTGAAATATTTGTTTATTTTTTCTTATACACATCCTTGCTTGTTGAGCCATGAGCCAAAAAAAAACCCCAACCCAAAACCCTGCTCTTGAAGTGTTCTGCATAGGATCTACTTATTCTGCATAGGAGCTGCCTGAACAGCTGTTTGATGCAGCTTGCCAGATCACCTCATAAAACTCTCTGGTAGCTGGAAATCAAGAGAAATCCTGAGTGACCCTGGGTCAGAGCAGTCTTTACAGGTCTCATTAAAAATTTTACTTGTTTCTTCTACTCACAGATAAATAGAATAATACCTAAAGCTCTAGTCAAAAAGACTCACTAGCTTCTTTCACCATATGTAGATTTTGCCAAATATCCTTCTTTTATTAATTCTTAGCTACTCCAGACTTCTCACACAGTGCTAGTAATCCATCTCTAAGGTCTTTAAGTGCAGCTCTGCTGTTTTGGTTTTTTTCATAGAGGAACTGACTCACAAATTTCACTAAATTCACTGAAATGATTCTATGATTCTAAATGTGAATTTGAAGATATATGTGAGAGCACAAGTAATGATTCAAGGACAAAAGAAACATGGGGAACAGTGTTGTTTTGTTTTTCCCATCCCTTAATTCTCTATTGCATAGAAAAGAAAAGAAAAATAAGAAATTATGCTCTGACCTCCTATTATTTTATTTTTTTTTTAATGGGAAATTTTCACTTGATTTTATTCCATAGCAACACTTTATAAAGCAAAGTTTCTGAAAGCTTTGGGTTTTTCTAAGTCCATATTTTAGCATAGTCCTAAACAAGATGTCTGTGCTTATGTTATTTAATCTTTATCTTTTGAGTAACCAATAGTACTTGAAATGCACTGTTTATTGTGTTTATGGATGCCTGGTGCCATCACCATGACATTAATCCTCTGTAGACACAAGAGGCTTTACTTTCTATGCATTTCATAAAACTCTGAAATTCACAATGGAAGCTGGAAAATGGGAAGCCCTGTTTATTATTCTTAAAGTATACCACAAGTACTACATAGTTCTTAGAACATACCTGGTGAACAGTTGTGTATATCTGCCACCTCATGGGAACTGAGAGTCAGGGAAGCTGATTGGCATACAAAGGAAACATTTAAGTTTATTGTGCTACCTATAGCATCCAAAAATAATTTTCTTGTTCTTTTTCACCTGTAACTGGTTATCCTGGCCCTTCATTGTGACTAAGAACAACTAAATAAAGCTCTCCCATTATATCCTTCTTTTAGCATTTCTCTGTCTCTCCTCAATCTGTTCCTGTATTTCTATGAAAGTTTTGTGGTTGGTGTACCTGTAAAGTACCTGAGAGCTTCAGAGACTTCTGCTCATAGTCAGAGATATCGTATCTGACATTCATCAGCCTAAAGTTTTTTTTCTGTGGACACTAGATACATGATATTTGCGTTGACCTAAAATCATGTGTTGCATCCATGGTGGAGATAAAAAGCCACTGAAAAGAAAACTGGTCTTTTGTAATTTTACACAGCCATGTGGCAGGCAGAAGAACAGCCCTTCAAGTACTGTATACAGTTCTGGGTGTCTCAATGTAAGAAGGATATCAGACTATGAGAGTGTGTCCATAGGAAGATGACCAAGATGGCTGAGGTCAGTTTGTTCAGCTTGGAGAAGGCTAAGAGGCTGACTTTTCTAACTGAATGTTCTCTAAGCATTTACATGTAGATTTATCACCCTCAGAATGCTTTGATTGTTCTCTCATATCCACCAGTAATGTCAACTTAGTCTTCAAAAAATACCATTGTCATGTATATAATCTTCTCTGTCAACTAATTTAATTCAGTGGAAATTAGGTTGTTGCCATCATTCATTGACATCTCTCTACTTGAAATGAAAATCTGTTCAGTAATTTTTTTTTTCTTTTGTGAATGGGGCATAATTTGCTATAAGGAGAACAAAATTTGTAGAGCTTTGTAACAGGCTTTAAATTTGAGTTTGTGGAAAAAGGGGTTAACATGATGTGAGAGAGAAAACCATCCAACTTCAGTAAATTCTTGTAGAATTTGAATGGTTTGAATCTTGTAGGATTATTAGATTCAGGCAGCTAAAATCTGGGTTCCCAACACAAAATGTTTTTAACCTAATATTCAGATAAAATTCAAATTTTTTGATAGAAAAGTGTCAGAACATCAAAATCAGCATGTTACATTTGAGTACATTGTCTTTTATTATGCAAACCAATGAAACTCATAAACCAATAAAGCACAGTCTTTACTGTTCTCTAGTTAAGAAAAAAATAGAAGACCTCATCTAAACTGGATGTTCATTAATCATAACTGAGTTCTAAACTATTTGTCATTGGTCAGAAAAAAATGCAGCTACTCTGAACTTTTGACCCTTCATCAGTAGCTTACTGTGTAAGTTGTTTATTTGCTGAAAATATTTATTCAAAGGATAAGCCCATAGTAGAAACTCAACGGAAACTTTGTGATGGAATATGGGTAAATCTCATTCTTTCTCTGAAGTATTTGTGGGGTAAGAAAAATTAAGATTTATTTGATCTTTTCAACCAATCTACAGGTCTTCTTTCCCTCCTTCCCCTCTAGTATTTTTAAGCTTACAAACACCACATATCAAATCGGATATTCTCAGCAAAGTGTTTATCATTTGTTGTTTAGGTATGGGCAGCCCTGATGCTGCACCCTTGACAATACACAAGAGAATATTCAGTTTTATTTAAAATTAACATACCTTTTACTGTAGGTTGTTAAGCTCCACCTGTTATTTTTTTTTTCCAATTTTTAAACAAATATCACAATGAATGTCTGAACACTGTAGAAATCTTAGTAGGATACTTAGGAATTTGCCTTTAATTAGAGCTTTTAATAGAAGTGTCAGAAGGAGATACAGCTACCTTAAAGTGTAATAGAAAATTAACAACCATCTTTCTCAACAATCATTTATGTTGTAAGGCCATATGAGAAAGGCCACATCATTTGGAAGAGATGGGAACTTTGATGTTACTCGCAGATAGAGTCAACTTAAACTTTTTCTTTAAAGTTTTTTTCTGAGTTTAGGTTGAAAATGTAACTTTTGAGAAGTAGCAAGGGTGCTAATTACTGCATATTAAACACAAAGTTCCAAATTACCTGCTTCCATTTTTAATAGTAACCCTTCTGAAGTGATATACCTGTAATGATCATACTTAAATGTGTATTTAAGTTAAATAATCTAGTACAGATCAAAAAATCAAATCTGCCTTTCTCCCATAGTACTTTCAAATTAATTGTGGGTTATTTAGAGTAAGGTCTCGAAAACTACAAGATGCTTTGTCTGCTGTTTACATCTGTTACCATTTCTCCATTGTGAATAGTGTATTACACATTGAGCATTTCCATTTTTCTAAAGGAGCTACTTGTGAAAGAAGATAGTGCTCCATGTGAGGGCAGAAGACACATTTGTCCTCTATGGATACACGGTTTTATTTTCCCATCGGTGGTTGCAGAGGATGAGATGATCATGTCATGTAGACAAAAATCTACAAGTATGATTTCATCTAATTTTAGGATGCTACAGCATAGATATTTACATCTGAAACACATGTTCTGATGCACTCCATAGTCTCTGGAAAAAAAAAAAGTCTTTTCAGGGGGTGATTTAATTTCATCCAAAGGAACAGTGAAATTAAGTGAGATGATTCTTGCTCTCTGCAACTACCCTAAAGGAGGTTGTGAGGTAGGTGTCAGTCTCTTCTTCCAAGTGACTAGTGATAGGACAAGAGGAAATTTTCTCAACTTGCACTAGAGGAGGTTTAGATTGGATATTAGAAAAACTTTCTTTGCTGAAAGGTTGTCAAGCACTAAAATAGGCTGCCTTCTCTGGAGGTATTTAAATGACATGTAGATGTGGCACTTAGGGACACGATTTAGTGGTGGAATTGACAGCACTATGTTCTCAGTTATGTGGGATGATCTTAAGAGTCTTTGCCAATCCAAATGGTTCTATGATGTACATCCTAGGAAGGCCTATTTCTCTCCATTGACTGTAGAGACAATCTACATGCCTTAGCACCGAAATTAACATATGCAATATGGACATCTAAGCTTAGATGAGATGAATCCAAATTCAACTGAGAACCTCATTGTTTTGTCTAGAGCTGCTGGACTTACCTTTCCTCTATTTTTCTCAAGTAAGACCTCTGTTTTCAGATGCCATGTAGTGAATGAATTTGGGAGAAAAAGCATAAACATGTAAGTCCAATGTCTTCTACAAGACTGAATTACATGCAAAAAAATTGGGCTCTGATATGAGCAGATATCTTGCTGATATCTCTATGATATGAGCACTAACAGCAAAGATTATGAATATAAATGCAAGTGGTGATAATCTACTTTATGACAGTCTCTGAAATAACTGACTGCAGTGACTATTGTAACAATAACCAACATATGTACAGAGGTGTTAAGATCTTAGTCACGGTACAATATAGTTCATATTACAAAATTATTCATATTAGACATGCAGGTTTTTTGTGCAGATAAAAGTATCTGTAATGGGTCATTCTTCTCTTCTATACCATTTTTAGGTATAGGGTGACAAGAGTAAACGGAACAACTGGAATAAAGTCTATTTCACCTACTGAATATGAGTAAGACTGAATAGCTGGAACATTGAAAAATAACCCTTTGGCAAGCTCTAATGGCAATTCTGGGTTCTCAGTAACTCATATGGATTAGCAACACCACAATTCAGGCACTGCAGTTATACTGGATTGCAGGTATAGTGCAATGAATTGTGAAGCAGTTCCAGATTAATTGATATGGAGGTATAAATACAGACATCTATACCTAGAGAATCAAAGATTTAAATTCATCGCACCTCTTTGTGTATGTGTTTGTGTGTGTGGAATAGATGAAACACACAAAACCGCTGAGAAGGGAAAGATAGTAATGCAAAGGGGTATCTTATCAGTCAGTTTCTTTAATGAACATCCAGCTGGCCTTTGACTTGAGCACAAAACTATCTATTTGCCAGTGTTTGGGAAGAGAAAAGGTGATGAAGATAGAATCAAAAAGTATAAAAAGTAGTTTAGTTAAAGATTAAATCGTATATTTCAATATTTTCAACAAAGTACATACTTGACCGTATTATACATTGGAAAGCCAAGCTGTATTGTAAATACAAGTCTCGTGTCACTACTTGTAATGACTCTTTTTAGCTATTTCATGCTTACTAAATCCACTGTTAAGGTTGACTAAAGCTGAGCTTCATTTCCTTGAAGGTATCTTCTTTTAAACCACCTAAATTCAATAATTTCCTTTTAATAAAAGCTGTATCTGGCTATCTTTAAAGTACAAGGCTAAGGTTATTCTTATACACAACTTCTGTCATGTTCAAAAATTAATGAAAAGCTAAAACCACTTTCTTAAATTTTAAAACATTTCTTAAATGTACATGGTAAAAACGTGTAGCTAAGGGCACTTAAAAGCAAAATCAACACAACATCTTAATTCTAAAATTTTCTATTATTCTGAGACTAAAGAAGCCTCTAAGTTGGTAACAATTATATTTGCACCCATATTCAGTTGTTACTGTGGCATAGTTTTTATTTTAGCATCATATCCTAATGTCTTTCTTCTACCTTCCTGTCATTTTTCCAGCTCTTTTTTTCACTGTTCAATGTCATCTGTCAGGGAACATAGGGAAATACTCCTGTGTTTGTGTAATTAGGCAAATAATGCACATATTCAGCACTCTTGTGTTGATATACATATTAAAATTGGAAATATTGGAAATACATTAAGCTGCATAAAGCATCTGAATTTTGATGTTATCAAACAAGTTTTAAAGGCCAGGGAACTTTCATTGCCTAAGAAAAATGGGATATGACTCTCAAGAACATTGGTAAATTACCTGACATTTTTTGTTGTTATTGTTGTTGTAGATTGGTTTTTATTTATGCATCACAGTCCAATTTTCAGTCTGAGCTTCCAGCTTTTACATCTGTAATCCTATCATATTTTCCCGGCAATTTATTAGTAGTGTAAAATTGTGGACACGGTTCTCTGTGGGTGAAAAATTGCACCTACTAAAGAGTAGGTTTGAGAATCAAGCTTCTATATGCATTGATTACTGTAGAGCACAATGTAGTATAATAGGTGAGAATGAACTGTAGTTATAAAGATCAAGTCTATTGTAGGTACAAAAGCCTATTTCATGTACATTAAAGAGCCTTGATTATTTAAAGGCATTTGCGCTGTTGGTTATTTTACACAGGTTATTTACACTGTTGATTAAATTGCTTGCAAAGCAGTCAGATTTCCATACACAAGTAGTCTAACAGAAATATTATGCAGCCAGCAATTTGCCAGTTGTCTGTTGACAAAGACGGAGAGTAAGCCACTTACTACTGTTTTTATACAATGAATCATTTTTGTAAAAATGGAGCAGTCTAATGTAAATTCAGACGTATTGCTTTTCCTAATTCAAACAGAAATCCAAGCACCTTGTGTACTCGGCAAATAAGCATCATTTGCCGCAGTGTATCAACAAGGATTTTCAGTTCTAGATGCAGATTTTAAATTAAAATCTCCAAATTTAAACAGGTAGTTCCATATTACTTCCATAGACAGAACCTTTCAAAATATTTAGCCATCTGTATATAATGTTGTTTAAACTGTTTGTTGTAAAATGTAAATAGGTATCTCAGTGTTTGAGTCTCTCATGTAAGGGGAAAGCATAAAAATATTTGGGATAACTAAAGTCAGAAACAATGTTTACACAGAATGTCAGCATCTTTCATTGTGTCTTAACTGCTGGATTAGAGGGAAACCGTGGGCAGGCTGGCTCTGAAGGAGAGGTGAAATGCCTGGTCTCAGTGAAATTGCTAGTTGCTTTGCTCTGGATTTCACCAGGGGTTGTGTGTTCAGCTAGCATAACCTAGAGCAGTGCCACTAAGAAAGGTGTCTCAGAACTAGAAACAAAAGCATAAAATGACTAACTAACCCTACAGAAGGGTTCTTGCCCCCATGCGTGCCACAGTACTTAACAGGGTACAGTATGTCATACTGATCTATAGGACTGAGTCCTTGATGCTTTATTACCACTACTGCCTCTATAAATGTCTAGGATCCTTTGAACATCTGGTATGAGCTACAATCATCTGGGATGATTGTCTTCCCTACTCACCACACCGTAACATTCCCAACTGACTGTGCCATGCAGTTCTGGGTTACTCTATCTAGTGCATACATCTGTTATATTGCATGTTTAGTTACTTCAGTTATTAAAAGCTGTGTTTTCTAATAGGTAGGTATTTATACCTAAAATTACATTCTCTTTTTTGATCTATATTTTTAGAGTCCAGCTCTCTGTAAAGTTAATGGAAATTGGATGAAGTCCATGGGCCAGTTGGCAGAAATATTAGAGATAATAAAATTTCAACCATATTTATGTATTAGTGAATTTGATAAAATTTATAGACTATTAAGAAAATAAATTTAGAAAGGATTAGAAATTTTGTGTTTAATTTGATGAACTTCCAAAAGAAAAAAAATTATCTGAAAAAACCGTGAACTCAAAAGCATTATCTTCAAAATTTTCTCTTTTCCAGTGTGGTTTTGTAATTTGCTGTATATTGTGAGAAATCAGTCATTTCTCTCAAGTCTGTCACAGAGCATGAGAGAATACAAAGACTTTGAAAATCGGTTGTATGATATGAGAGACATGTTTGCAAGCTCACAGAAAATGTCACAAGATACTAATACTTGAAACTGCTTTAAAATAACTAATGGGGATTGACTGGATTATCAGTTCAATGTACCTTTTCTTAAAAAAAAAGATGAAAGTTATCTAGGTCCAGCAGTTCATTTTCAATATATGGAACTTGCTTCATCACTTACATGACACTAGTGTAGTCTTTGGCAAAAATTTGTACTGAAATAGAGCACACTGCATTTTCAACCAATATATAAAGTGTGTATTATATATATATAGTGTGTATATATAAACTATATATTCATCCTCAGAAAGATTAGCTCATGAGTAATTTTGATTTTAAGATCAATTCATAACTTGTAAGAAACAAAACACTGTAAAGGATATACTTTTCTGCTCATAGACCTCCACAGAGCAATGAATAATAAAATGAAGTTCCTAAGCAATGAACTTTCAGTTTGACACGGCATGTAAACAGGCTGTGTGGTGGAGTCTCCATCCCTGGAGGTATTTAAAGACGGTTAGATGAGGTGTTTAAGCACATGCTTTAGTAGTGGATGGCAGGTTAGGTTGGTGGTTGGACTTGATGATCTATAGGGTCCCTTCCAATCAAAAAAATTCTAGGATTCTACAATTCAGAAATTATGGATCAGGGAAGTTGTGCATTCATGATTTGCTATCAGGATTCTTCAGATCCTGCTCCCTGAAAGACCATGTGGTTCTCTACCACATTAAATCTAACTTTTAGAGATATATGTGTACTTTGTGATTTGTTCATTTTATGGATAATGGGTAGTATGTGGAATTTAAAGTTTCAAAGCAGATTTACTCTGAGCTGTTCTGTTTTGCTTGGTTTATGTATTGAATTTTAGTTCTTAAAAAACAGCACTAAACTGGCATAAAGAAGAAACAAATTCTGCTTGAACTAGTTAAAAAGAGAATTTTCAAAAATGTAAATAATCAGCCTTTGTTCCTTTTTATAAAGTCCTACAAAATTACTCTAGCTTGTGCTTTCAAGTTCAAATCAGGAGAGAAAATGTTTTCTGGAAAGTGTATATACTAGTATATTTATTTTTTCAATTATTATTTTCTATTTTTAAAAGTAAGTTTATTCCTGCTCATTTCTTGTTCGTGGATTTTGTAAAGCAACATCAAGCCATATAATGCACTGTATATTTTTGATAGGAAAGTATTATTTAATGTGTAGCTTGAGAATATTTATTACTGTACTATTGAAGTAAGATGTGCAGTTTCTATCATCCCAGAGTGTGTGCTTGTCTCAATTAACTTTACCTGAGTTACTAGCAATAAGGATGGAATATCACAGTTAAATTTGAAGTCTGTGTCAATGTTTGTAGTAATTTGTGGACTAAAAAAGAGCAGGAAATTTCCTGGATTTCTTGGTCAGTTAGTGAAAATTGTGACTGTACAAACATCTGTAATGGTGGTTCTCCTTTATTCCCCTAAATATAAAGCTGTCTTTTAACAGAATCAAGAAATCAGTATTGTATCTCTGTACTTGAGACTGCAGGTCAACACAATGCTGTCTTTAATATGCAATCCAGTTTAAGAAAAGCCTGCCTCTAACTAAAGGCACTAGAGCTTGTGGCTTTGGCAGCTGGCTGCTGCAGCAGTTTGAAGGACAGTGACACAAACATGGATTCCCAAAATGAGCCTGGTTAAAACTAACCCATTTTGCAGGTTTATTTTTAATTCAGGTCACATCTGAGATGAATTGATCCATCTATCTTTATGTGTATCTAATATATACGAAGAAGTCTGTGTTTGTATGTTTTTTATGTTTATACCTATATGAAAATTTCTGTTAGAAGATAAGCACTATCAACTTCCACAGAAATATTCAGGATGGAAAAGCCTTTAGCATCTCTGGAAAGAGCCTAGAAAATTTGTCTCATGTCTAATATAAAAATTGCTCTGAAAAGTTTCCAGTAATATTAATGATTTTTAAGGCAATACTTTTTTAGTCACTCTTAACATATCACTTGGCTAGTAGAATCCCTTGGTGGATCATAATGGAAATTAATTCTTTCATAAATGGCTTCTAATTGTTGCATTTATGTTAACCATTTGTGCTTTGCAGCAGCATAGATATGTGTATCTGAACAATGTTGCTTTCAATGTATCTGTTGCCTATTTGCTTTGATACTGTGGTAAGGAATATTTCAGTAGAGTGTAGAAAAAAAGGAAAAGTCTCATTTGTAGCTGCCTAAGAAATACTTAATTTATTTTTTAATGAAGTTCATTACTTAAGACTTTGTATGATACAGTATTGCTGGGAGCTGGAACCTGACCCCACTTTGCCTTTTCTCTCTTCACATATTTGATTTTATCATGTCAGTTTTACTCAAGTGACACTGAAATATGGAGAATTTTCCTTTTTTTTTTTTTTTTCNTTTTTTTCATTTGGAGCATTAAGTTCAATTACATATTCAAAGTATCTGTTCAGTGGTTTTGCTAGAATTTTTCAATAATCAAAATAACCAAGCTTTTTTAGAGTACACTTTCCTCAGTGTTTCAATCTTAGCAGATATGTGACTCAGACCATATCTTGTTCTTGCTATGAATAATACTGATTTCAAATCTCTGTATTGGAATTCACAGGCTAGTGTTGCATATTTCAAAAGCGAGCATTTAAGAAGTTGCTCAAAAAAATCACCAGCAAAAACGTTTACTGTCTTTTGTTTCATGCTGAATAAAATTATACACTGATAAAGAGCTGCAATTTAAAAATCCTTTCTCCGTGAAAAATATATTAATTTTACTCTCATGTTTACTGTCCACTGTAATGAGAAGGAAGGCATATGTTTTTCAGTGTTTCAAAGCTCTTGTGCTCAATGGAAAAACAATTGCTTCATGTTTTAAGAGATGGGTCAGAAAAAAAAATCAAAATAGTTTTAATTGAATACCCATACAGACGTTCAGATTTAAAAACTAAAGCTTTTAATAGGATTTTTGTAATCCATTCACACAGTTGCCTTAACATGATAAGATAGCTATTTTAAAAGAAATTTCAAAGTAGATGGAAGAGCTGTGTGAGTCTGGAGATACTCTTTTTCCACTTTAAGCTCCTCAAGCAAACTCAAAGCCTAGCCATTTGCCTCCAATGTCCCCAGCTGGGAAAATAAGATCTTGAAAAAATTACGTCTCCTGTTGTAATAGCCAGACAGATACTTTTTAAACTTAGAAAAGATTATCAAGCTTCATTTAAATCCTTTGGGAAGATAAAATGAACACAAGGAAAAAAAGAGAAACAGTCTCAGGGAAAACACAGAAACGGCCCTCCCGCTGAAGGGAAGTGATGCTTGTAGAATGGCCACCAGAGGCTGAAACACAAGATTTTTCTAAATTGCTGTTGCTCCTGGCAGTGGGCTTGACCTTTATTTGCTCATATTTTTCCATGCTATATCTTTACAAATCTTTTCCAACCTTTGCTACTTGTTCTAGACTTTTGCAAATCACCATGCTTCTGGCTCTATGTATTATAAACTGTTGTCCTTCAGCCCCAGGCAGTGGCTGAGCACCTAGTGCTGCTCTCTCATGCCTTTAAGGAGAAAACAGGCCAAGTCCCCATGGGTTGAGATAAGTTTACTGACAAGCACTGCAAGAGAAGAATAACAGAACCCAGAGCAGAATTCACAGACGTGCCCAGCAGCAACACTGGATACTTGACTGACCCAACAAGGTGGTAACACAAAGCACTGCACCACAAGAACCAACCATAACCAGACCAACCCACATCTCTGCCTGACCAGCCCCTTCTATAGGGGCTTGATGTCAAGTGGTGTGGAAACACCCTGGGCCAACTCAGCTCACCTGTGCTGGCTGCTTGGGGAAGGACATAAACCATTTCAGTGACCTCTAATTTTAAAAATGTCTTTGATTTTCACATGTCCCAGGCCAGGAGTCAACAGACACGCTTTCATTAAATACTACCATGTTCAATAAATAGTGATTTGGCAATCAGCTTAAGTACTATACTGTTGACAGGGTAGAAGAATCTGACCATAAATGAACAGGGTTAGAATATGCAGAGAGGCTGAAAGAGGAATGAGTTCAGACTATACTGAGAAAAATTAGAGATGATTCAGAAATGGAACATTCCTCTGACACCCAATAGTACCATTTTCAATGGGACAATCAGAATAAGTACCTGAACCTTAATTTCATGTTTCATCTTGGTTTGGAAAAAACATAAAATCCTACTGATGACATTTCATAAAGCCAAACACCCAACTTACTGAGCTTATTTTCCATGAACAAACTATAGTGTGGGAACTGCTGTTATGTCTAACCTAAGCACATGAATATACAATTTTATCTAGTAAGTCAAGAACCCAGGCATGTAATACACAAGTGAAATTATTTTGAAAAGATAATACATTCAATGATTTCTTAATTGAAAAGCAGTGGTTCTGTCACGCTTTTCGGCTAATATGCCGCAAATTAATCTGAGTACCATCCTATGATGAGTCCTCCCCATGTCTTTAAAGTGATTGTTTTAAATAGGTTCTTGTAAATTCTACAGAAATTTAATCTTGGCCTGAATTACTGTCTTTATATTTTGAGGGAAGATGTAGGGTTAAACTACTTGGCAGAAGAGTACAAAGACAGTGTTGTTTGGCTTACATCCCAAGGATGGCCAACGGCATCAACAGGGAAGAATGCAAAGACAACAGCTTCTAGGACATCAAAAGTGTCGGCATCAGAAACAGCAGCAGCATGAACAGACTCTGCTGATGGTGTTCTTTCTTGCTCTGTCATTAGAAAGTTGAAATGTGCCAACAGTTATCGCAAACTGGAATTCAAATTACCATAGTTATTTCCAATCCTAAATTTCAGGAAATAGTTGCCCGGTATTGGCAGAGAGTGGAACACATCTTTCTGGTTACTAGGTCAGAGCCTCGGCCATCCTGGATCAATACAACAGCAGGAGCTTCAATGGAATTGGTTAATACCAGCTAGAGATCTGATCCTGTGCTGTATGATGTATGTTATAGCTTGGCCTCAATTAAACCAGTGGAACTTAAATAAGAAAACAGTGCTGAAAAAAATATATTTTGGAAATAGGAAGAACTGCAATTCTGTGATGGCACTAATCAGATAAGAAGTTTCTTAGAAAGGAAGATCTTTTTCCATTACTAGGATTATAATATTTCTACCAGACTCAAACATCCAAGATTTTTGTCACTGGTGAAGGATGAAGTGATAAAACAGCTAAAATCAGCACCGTGTTGGGTGACAGATCTGCCTGTTGGAAAGCGGCTTTTCCAATAACCTGTAGCAGTGTTCAGAGGTTGTAGATGACATTTTAAAATCAACAGGCTAGTATGAAACCCTCAAATATCAGCAAAGTGAAAATAATTTTCTAGAATATCTTAATGCCACTGAAATCATACACTTGGTAAGTCTAACGAATTCTGACACAATGGACTCTGTAAAAATATATCTGCAGCATGAGTATATATTAATTGGGGGTCAGAACTGGTAGCTGAAGATGCATTTAATTGGTATTGGCAATATTTGTTAAAAATTTTGTTACTGGTCTTTTGGTCCTTGTATACTTTCTTTTGTCACCTTCACATATATGCATATTTGTGTGAGCACGTGTAATTACACTGTAAGTTCAGGTATTGTCTGCATAAAATATTATCTTGGCCTACTGGTGAACATAGTCAATATCAGTTCTGTTTCTGTCCCAGCTTTCCTCCTTTCAAATAGATAAATAAATAAACAAATGAATATTAAGAAATAATATCCCTATAGTCAAAATGTTGGCAGGACTGTTTGTGATTATGTTTTGTCAAATACCTGTAAGATTAATGTAATAGTAAGTAGTTTATAAGTAAATCTTTTATTTGGACTGGTGGGCTCCATTTTAAGCCACTTAAAAATCTAAGCATTTCTAAATCTTCCTGCAGAGGCTAGCTGAAAAGCTGTCATTATGAGAGTAATGAGTGGTTTTGTATTATTCAATGTCCCTCCAATCTCACCTCTTGGTAACTCAGAAAAAAAAAAGGAGATATAATAAACCTTAGGCTTATGCTGAAGTCTGTCCCCAGCAAAAGTCTTTCAGTCTTTCTTAAACCAAAAGCAGTTTGTGCCCCCTTCTCTCTCTCTGAACACATGTTCAGAGAGAGAGAAGGGGGCACGGTAGCACAACAGCAGGAAAAACATAAGAAAGATCCTATTCATAAGCAGTAGTGATTGGAGAGAGTGAGACTTTCGTGTTCAATGGGGTTTTGGTTCAAAATTCAAGAGAAAACTAATCAGGTCCAGACATTTGTTGTTGCCCAGGCACTTTTTTTACAGCAGTAAATCGATGCAGAAACTGAAGTCACTCATTGCTAATACAATTACAGAAGATTTAACATGAGAGATTATATAGTTGGATAGTCTATATATTGTTTCATCATCTAGCTTAATATTTTTCTGTCATTTCCCCAAGCTATACTGTAAACGCAGACAGCCACTTAGAAAAAGGTAAGGAAATCATGCCTGGCTGACCTTTTTCTTACCTACTTTAAAGACACAAGAATTTGACGCAAATATCATATTTGCACTAACCAAATCAACACTAAATGCTCTGTGAAGTGGATTGAATATGTTTTTGTAGCTGAATACAGCTTTCTTTGATTTTCTTTTTGGAGCACATTGCCTTTGGCTAGACTGAGCACCAGTCTTGAAGTTTGCCAATGTATTTTGTGATTCTGAAATTCCCTCTGAATACAGTGTCTGGTCTGTCCACTTCTAAGCAAAATAAAAATAAAAAAACAAAAACCCAGGACACACTACATTAAAACCATAAATGTAGCCCTCCTCTGAAACACAGAAAAGTTTGCATGAAGTTGGCTGCTGCAATAGCCTTTCTGTGATGTTAGGAATATGAATGTGAGCTTAACAAGATAATTATTTTACTTCCTCAAAAAATGGGTAATAGTAACTGACCTTACACAAAAGCCATTTTGACCTAGAATCTGACTTTAGAGAGCATGTTTTTTTCCCTGCATTACACTGATTCATCTAGTGCTACATTAGAAACAGTATTCAAGAACTAGTTAGAGTAACAGGACCGTTACACACTGAAAAGCACTCCTCTGAGTAGTTGTGACCCCAACTAGTGTATGTCTGTCTAGGTTCTTAACATTTCTGCATATTTTCACATTCAAAAAGACACATATAGGAGGGTCAAATATGAATGAAGAAAAGTAAAGTATGTAAAACCAAACATGCACTTGGGTGTTAGCTGTCAAACTGCATTGATTCCCCAAACAAAAAAATTGAATATAAGTTTCTGGGCCAAGTAATGCCAATAGTTTTATCAACACAATTGTTACACCAGTTGGATTGTTGCTGTAGTAATATCACTGTCACCCAGTGATAGCCCACCAGATACTGCTAAAAAGTTATTATTTTGGATAGTCTGTAATTCTGGTAGCCAAGAGTAATTAAGTAGGTATTTGTCTAACTATGTTGGGTTTTCAACACACTTTTACAGTCCAGAAGAACCTCACAGAAACAAAGAGGAAACCTTTAGTTATGTATTCATGGACAACTCAATCTACTCCATATTTCCAAAGAGAGCAAAGTGCTTTACAAAATATCTTTATGTAAAGGTGTCTAACTTTCTGATAACTGAAGTCAGTGCTTTAGCTCAGCCCTATAGGCTGGAATCCTGGCATTATATATAATGCCATATGTGGCTTATGTCTCTATATAGCTATGTATGTCATTTCATGTCTTTAGACAGATATAAAACGTAGCCGATACTCATATTCTGGGCAGCAGATCTCCTGACTGCAATTTGTTCATGAGTACATGATTCCTGGAAGCAAAAAAAAAAAAAAAAATATAGATCAGCTGCCCTGTAAAACTCTATTTATGCAAAACAGATCTTTAAATATCCAAAACTCTGTGTGTCACTTGGGAATATTGGCCTGTCATCAAAAAGCAGTGAGATCACAGCAGCAGGAACATCAAGTGTGAGGGCAGTCCTAATGAGTTGTTTGCGATTGAGGGTTTTTTTTGCAGAAATGGGAAAACTGCACAGTTATAAAAGTGAGGTGAAGGCTACAGCAACCTTTCTCTTACAAGCAGTAAGATGCCAGTAGCTTACGAGTAGCACTAACCCAGCCCACCCCTAGCCCACAGCCAATATTGCTTTGAGTTGCAATGCCTCAAGTGTCTGCCCACACAGCATAGCAGATCGATAAGAACATGTTTGATGCATGAGATGCATGTTTGTGTATAATTAATAATAATAATAATAATAATAATAATAATAATAATAATAATGGCTGTTAGCATTCACAGAACTTATATTTCTCCTTTCCAGTATTGTGTTTTGGGAAATCTGTTTTGCTGGAACATGGTCTTGTGTTATTTCTGTACTGGTTGTGTAAGAGCGAGTTAATTATAGCAATTTGCACTCATGGTCTTTTGGAAAAAGTAGTAAACACTGAAATGATACATCTTATTTGAAAGCCTAAAACCTTCCAAGTCATGTGAAAAGCAATCATAGATTACCACTCCCCTTACCCAAACCAACCAGGAATCTGTTAGATGAACCACTAAATAAACCCTGTAGGTGGCCGTTTCAGATGGATCTTTGTCCAAACTGCTCTGTTCACTGAACAGGCAGGACTTGTTTAGTACCGGCACCACTGTGCATTGAGCTGTCTAATAGCATCAGGACCAGCAGTGCTTTGTTCCTGCAGTCAAAAAGCACATGTGGCTACTGTGTGAATCTCTGCACTTCGTAATTTAGCTCACAGTAGCTACAACTTATACATCATGTTTGGACATCAATAGAGGCCTCCCTACTATTTTTAGGAAATATACTGGACATAGTAAAGTCAACAGGTTGATGAGATTTATATACAATTGTAGATCTCCATGGATTAAAATACACAATCCAGGTGCAGTAACCCTGGATATGGTGCAAAATTCTTTTTTTTTTTTATCAAAGAGGTTTTAAAATGTGCCTATATTATTTTTTCACCTCTGATGGATTGTATTGTTGCCAATTCACAGAAGAGTGACATGACACTTGATAGAATATTGTATTTGGAGGTAGGCTGGAGCATAAGGTTACCTAAAGTAACTTGAGGAAGCCTATAGTTAAATAGTTGAGCATGACATAACATTCTGGTTTAATAAACACCGTGCTTCTGTGGATAACCCTTTTGCATGTTAGTTCAAATTCAGTGAGGTTTTTTGGAGCTGGTTTTTTCCTAGTCCTTTCTTAGAGGTTGTGTACTGAATATTTCATCAACAACTGAGTTCTGCAGCTCATTTGTTGAAAGTTTAAAAAGACAAAGCATCTACATTACATCAAACTGTACGTACAGTCATTATTAATGGTAGTATGGTTATTTGAACTTGAATCTAGGGTGAAACAGTGACTCTTGACTGAACAATTTGGATTTGGACAATAGTCACAGAATTACAGAGCTCTTAGAGACCAGAAGAAATCTTAACCCCGACTAGAGTGGCTCTCCACATTTGTTATTTGCCTAGTGTTAAGAAATTTGAACAAGAATGAATCTACCTTGGCACTTTTCACCTGTTCTGGCATTACACAGCCGATAGCTGTTTTACATGTAGTTCTATTAATATAACTAGGAACCATGCACTCAAAGATATGTGGTAGAAATAGGTAGCAGGGCAAATCAAAACATATTTCTTGAAGTCAGCTGCTTCTTGGGTTCTAATGAAAGTATCTGGATACCAGTAGCAGCTTTTCCCTTCGGTTTACCAAGTATAAAGGAAATGGAGTCACAAGGCAGCAAATTAGTAGTACTGTAATTCTTGGAAAATTGAGTGAGCAAATTTTATAGCTTAGCCTTTTTTTTCTTTACATATATTTACTGTCTTTTCAGGTTGTTTTATAGAAATGGCATTAATTATATTTTTTTAAATGATATGAGAATTTCCACCTTGAAATGTATTGGTCTTTTCTTACTTATCCAAATGGAGAATGAACTAGATTTCTAACTGCTTAGTGTTTTTCTTTGTTTCTCCAAAGTCATATAATTATTATTCACACACCAGACTCTTCTACCATTTTTCCGACTTGATATATCCAGGTTAGATTAGGTTAGATTAGCATTTAAAATTTACCCAACAAGAAAAGTTTTATGGAAAATTGTGGAAGATTATAATCTCAAGCATTTTCCCATTTGCCCTAAATATTGTACACAGTACAAGTGCAGATTTGGCTATCTGGTTAAAAAAAAAAAAAGTGTTAGGGTTGGGTTTTTTTATTTATTAAAAACATATGTAGCATTGTGTAATAAAAGCAGGTTTTTTTGAGAATTATTTTAGTTCTGGCAAAGCCTTTTTTGTTTGTTTGTTTGTTTTTGTTTTTTTTCCCTCTATAACAGAAGTTTTATAAAAACTGTTTTGGAACTATTTCTGGTTACTATTACCAGGAACTACTATTGAAAGAATAGCTAGTAAGATAGAGCAGTAGCAGTGTCTTCATCTGCTACCTCAACAGCAGATTTCTGTAGGCAGTATTGCTTGTTAAGTTGAGCAATGGGAATGATAGGTCTGCAGACTCAAGGGGGTTAATGTTGACAATGAGCAATTATTATTTTTGACAAGAATACCAGAGGGTTTCAAGATGACTCTTCTAACTGAAAGCAGATTATGACTTGAGTTTTATTACTAACTGTCAAGCATAGCTGTCAAGCATATAAAAGTGTGATATAAAGGAAGATCATTTTATTATAGTAAGAGACAAAGCAGAGATCGAATGATGACCTTTTTTGTGGGTTGTTTTTTTATTTCAGTTGCCCACAGGAAGAAGGAGGCAGAGTCCTCAGCATCTTAAAAAGGAAAATGGGGGGATAAAACATCCGGGAGAGGACACTTTCCTACAGATAAAAACCAGCAAAAAGCACAATATGATTTTAATGAAGTCAGCATATGTGGATGTCTGTGGGTACTGGTGTGTGACTTCCGTGTCTTTCTTGTAGATATAATGTTTTAGTATGGGGGTGGAACATTCACCCTCAACAACCTTCCAGGGAGCAGTTCTCTGGCTGACTTACAATCACAGCTACAAGTGATTTTTGTTTGGTCTTTAGCAGAGATATTTCCCCTTCTGACCTGTTGATATGTGTTGTGATCTTGATCTTAGAGATGCTGGTCTTTGTCAGAGCTGTTATTTAGACCACACTTCTTTGATGAAAGACAAAAAATATTTACTAAAGTCAGCTCCACCTCTCTTGTTTTATGTGTGGTTGTGACAATAGTTGGTAAGTTCTGTTTCTTCTGAGAAATAGCAATGTTCTTTCTGGACCACAGTTTGAATGTTTCTTTGGTTTCTTACTTCTCACATTCACTGAAACACCAAAGACTGTTTTGATCTTGAACTGAAATAACCCAGAATTTCAGGAAGGTTTTTAGTATAGAACCAAATTTCATGTCTGACCTTAGCTGTGTAATGGAGGGCAAGTAAAATCCCATATTAAAACAGCTTTTTCAGATATTGCAAGGCAACTTATCTTTAGATGGAATGGAAGCCTGTGCTTTTCTGTGCATGAATTTGAACAACTAAAAGATGTAGGAAGTCAGACACATATAGCACAACCTAAAAGAGTGCTTAGAACTTACTTTAATGGATACAATTATTAAAATTTTTGTGCCAGAGACTGTGCTGACACCTTTTGACTCTGTTCCATTGATCTGCTGGTGACCCCAATCTTTATCTTTCTTTTAATTTTTTTTTTTTCCTGCACACAAACAAATGTGAAAAAACCTCCAAACCCCAGTCTATAAAAATCTTTTCATGTACTTATTGTTTTTTTTCTGACATTTAAAGAGGCATTTCCAAATTATGGAAATAAAACTGAATTGGCAAAGCAAGCTAAGAAAGCAAAGATGGTGTCCTTGTTTATACTGAATCTGAGTTTCTCAAAATTGTGAGAGTTAATACAATGTGTGCTGGAGATGTCAGAGTCTTCATGGATGCTTTTTGGAGAAAAATCAAGGTTTTTCATATTGGTTACATTTATCATGACTGTAGATCGTGTATATTGTGGTGATAGAGAGCAACATACATCAAGTTTATTCATTTACTGCTATAGGTTTCTGATGATTCTTGCATCTAAAGATGCATAGTACCTCAGATTTTCCTCAGTTTCTCTTGCGGATGTCATGTAGAAACTGATTGTGGTGGGATCCTTAAAACTGAAACATGCACCATACATAAATTTGCTTGTTCAGTCTAGGCCCAAAAGAGCAAATTTCTTCATATTTATCCTGAGTCACAAGGTCATTTCATCTTCTACAATGAACTACAGCAAAACTGGATAATTCTCATTAGGACCATTATAGTAGTCCCGGTGTGACTTCTGTGTTCCATGAACTGTAGATGCCAAGGACATTCTACCTGGACTCATGCAAAGCCTTTGACACTGTCCCGCACTACATTCTTCTCTCTAAACTAGAGAGGATGGGTTTGACGGATGGACCACTCGGTGGATAAGGAACTGGCTGAATGGCTGCACTCAGAGAGTGGTGGTCAACGGCTCAATGTCCAAATGGAGACCAGTCACGAGTGGCGTCCCTCAGGGGTCCGTGTTGAGCCCGGCCCTATTCAACGTCTTTGTCGGTGACATGGACAGTGGGATGGAGTGCACCCTCAGCAAGTTCACCGACGACACCAAACTGTGTGGTGCTGTCGACACGCTGGAGGGGAGGGATGCCATCCAGAGGGACCTTGACAGGCTGGAGAGGTGGGCCCATGCCAACCTCATGAGGTTCAACCAGGCCAAGTGCAAGGTCCTGCATCTGAGTCGGCGCAATCCCAGGCACAACTACAGACTGGGCAGAGNCCAACATAAGAAGGACATGGACCAGTTGGAGAGGGTCCAGAGGAGGCCACAAAGATGATAAGGGGGCTGGAGCTCCTTTCCTACGAGGACAGGCTGAGAGAGTTGAGGCTGTTCAGCCTGGAGAAGAGGAGGCTCTGGGCAGACCTTATGAAGGTCTTCCAGTACCTCAAGGGGCCTACAAGAAAGATGGGAAGAGGCTGCTCAGATGGAGAGGATGTTCAGTAGGGCCTGTTGTGATAGGACAAGGGGTAATGGTTTTAAAATAGAGGGATAGAGATTTAGATTAGATATTAAAATAAGTTCTTTACTGTGAGAGTTGTGGAGCACTGGAACAGGTTGCCCAGAGAGGTGGTGGATGCCCCATCCTTGGAGACGTTCAAGGCCAGGTTGGATGAAGCCCTGAGTAACCTGATCTAGTTGGGGGTGTCCCTGCTTCTTGCAAGGGGATTGGACTAGATGACCTCTGGGAGTCCCTTCCAGCTCTAGCTATTCTATGATTCTATGATAAATGGAGCCAGTTCCTCCAGGGTTCCTACCAGATGCAAAACGTTCAATGTGAGAGGATGCCAGGAGGTTCAGTGCCTGATATTACTGTGTTCATGTGTGAAAGCATTCATGAGCTGTACAAAAATAGCTGCTTTTGTAACAGTCAGCAAATAAATATCTCTTCTCCTACATTCCTTACATTCTGATTTCTGCATCTAGTCCTTCCTTGCAAAGAATGCTTTGCAACCTTTGCCTCATCTTCAGTTTGCTTATGCATTTTCTCTGGTAGCTCAAAGAAAGTGAGTCTGAAATGTGTAGTATAACTATATTTCCTGCTGCCAGACTGCGTATAAATATCCAGTTCCGAAGGATTCAATATTTTTTAGAGGGTTACATGCTTTCTAAATAGGAAAGACAGAGGCAAGTTGCTCTTGCAATGAAGAAAAGTGCTCTGGGTTTTCAATATGGAAGATGGTTGGTTATCCTCAGTGTTGTCTAGACACAATAGTGATGATTTTGCAGGTCTCAAAGACATCGGTGATCATGCTTGGATGTTTCTATCTGAAACATAAAACTTAAATAATACTTTTAAGTTTTTCCATCTCTTGACATGTGGATAATATTCCTGCTATGCAGAACAGGATTCAGATGTCTCAGTGTCATCTTTCTTGTATTTTTAGGACTGTGCAGAGGGCTGTTGACAGGCTTCAATTGCACACAGAGGAAAACAGTAAGAACTGGATGGAGGGGTTCAGAAAAGCATGGTCACACAGTAGATGAATGCAGAATCATAGGATGGTCTGCTTCTACGTCATATGGGTAACTGGAGGAAGAACTTTTGCTTTAGTTCCTAGGTAAAACATCATATTTTATTCAGTCGTTGGATAGTGAAATGTTATATAAGGTTTGCAGTTCAGTCGGGATTGGGATAGTCTTGATATAGGTGATTCTGAATTCCTGATTATGCTTCTTTGGAGAAGATACCCTACTTGGTAAAACTAACCAGAAGACATTCCCCAGCTCTGAACTCTGTGGTCTCTTACCTTTGCCTAATAGCACACTTGATGAAAAGGTGGTAGAACGTTAGATAAATTCCTTAGTTTTTGATGCAATAACTGTTTCCTGTCTCTTCCTCTCAGCATACGTCCATGTGTGTGCGTGCATACACACACACAGACACACATATACATTTATCAGTCTATATATAATCTTCAGCGGAAGCTCATGTATAGGGGAAATTCTGGGAATAATTAAAAAAAGGATACTGCATGCTCCAGCAGCCGGCATACATCTTTTTCATTTAAAGCAGTTTTGTTTTTTTTTTTTCTTTTACCACCAACTTGCTGCAATTAGGAAGTTGTTGGAGAGATATCAATTGAGATTTGAGAACTGTTTTCTGGAAATGTTTTGAATTAAAATCTAATTGGTAGCTTTCTTTGATAACTATTTTATTGTTGGGTGCAGCTAAATGGAAATCAACCACAAAGGGAACTCAATTTTGTTTGTCATTAATTTTAACTTGATTTCACAAATGATTTACATATACAGTACTTTTCCCTCTTTGTTCTTCACCGTTCTTGAACTCCTGTGAGCAGCACTTAGACTGATGTGTGTTATTTCCTCATTTATTTATATTACTTTAAAATACTTTGCATTACCTCAACATGGGTTTTAGCAAAATGGCAAAGAAGCAGTAAGCGAACCAAAATGATGAAACTTCCTGCAGTTTATGAAAAAAGTGTGGAAGTAGTGGCCAAAAGGACTAAATTTTGTTGTTTAGCTCCCAGGCATGTTTGAGCATTGTGGTCAAAGGAATGTATATGTACACTACAAATATATGACCATAGAAAGCATAGTTTTGAAAATGTCAAATTGCAGAGTAACCATGTGAAAACTCAAGGTTCAGATACACAGTCAAGTTATCACACTTAAACTCGTTGCCTGGATGATGTCAACTGAACCACGGCCTTGTCTGATCACTAAGCAAATTTAAATGTGAGCTAATTCAATGTCCCATATGAAAATAAAAAGGTGAAAGATACCTGTAAGTAAGTTTTGGAAAGATTAATGAATTATTTTATGGCGGGAAGATGGGGTATAACAATCACAGCAGAGGTTTAATTTTGCTAAATATTAATGCAAAATAACTTGGGCATGCAGACTGAAGCCAAAAGCATGCTTGACTAAGCCTAGTTGACTTTGGACCATGCCTATGGAACGTAAGAGAAAACAGCCATTTGGGGAGGCTAAAATCCTTACAGGGAACACATATTTGATATTTTCTGGCATTAATTAAGCCTGTCATTAGTACTGTAGGTAGGTATATAAGGGTTTGCATATTGTGGAAACACTAATATTGAAAACCTTTTCCTCTTGAAAATATAGTTAACAGGCAAAAGTACAATAGGGGTTCCTGTCAGTGTTGTCAGCTGCAATACAGTTCTTAGCAGCAGAAAAGCGGATAACATCTTGCTAAATCACTGTATAAGAGCCTAGCATCACCCTTCTTCTGTTTGATTTAGGAGTAAAATGGAATTTACTTAGTGGGACTTGACAGATTTACCATTACCATGGGTCCCTAAGCAGAATCACATTTCTGCTGGCAGGCCACTCCACCAATACACAGAGTTGTCAGGAGCTGAGATGACACTGTGCATTCTCTTGAGTAAAAAACAGCTACACCTACACTGCCTCAGTGTTGTGCACAGTGCTGCCTGAAAGCCTTTTTATAGTTGTAGTTTCGTTCCTGCTGTCAGAACTTTTGGCTCTGCAAGACATTAATTCACGTTAAGTTGTCTTCCTTCTTTATTTAGGTTATTTGCATTGTGGTTCCACTCTAAAAAGCATTTATATAAAAAGTCAATCTTCTTTCTTAACAGATGTGTCCTGCAAGTGCTTTATGTCAAAGATGTTACTGACTTTGGTGACTCAGATATTTCTCAAATTCTTTTTAACTGTGGTTGCACTGCTAAAGGAGATGTGATTTATATGTCTTCTGTACATCATCAGTATACCAGGCTTATACACATGAAATTGAGGCTAAAAGTCGACCATGAAACCTCTCTTTCTTTTTTAATACAGATAGTAATGTATAAGAAGAGAGACAAGTGGTTTGAAAATAAAGTCTTTTCACTTCTAAAATAAGGAGCTATAATTTGGAAATTGCTGTGAGACTGTAACTATGAACTAGAGTCATATGGTTTTTATACTACTCAGATGGAAATTATACATATCAATGTTGCCTTGCATTAACTTTAAAAATATTTGTCTTTTACAAAATATTTTTTCAGGATGTTTAATTAAATTGAAAAGGATTTCCTAAAAAAAAAAGAGGGATTCCTTTGATAGTTTTATAAATTCCTCACTGTGAACTTCAGAATTAGGAAGATCTCAAGAGCTTTGAGATTGGCATTTAAATTGCTTTTTTCATATGACTTCTTGCTGATTTTGCCTGTGCTTAGAAAACATTTTGCTGATATTTCTTGATGTCTATCTTTACTCATTCAGTGTCTCTTTTGCCATGGTACATATAATCACAGGTTAGAAAGGCGGTGTTTGATCAAAAGAGTCACCATCAACGAATATCCAGGTTCTTCTCATTATTGTCTGAACAGAGACTTTACTCCAAGGAGGATGTGACAAGTGTTCGTCTGTAAGTTTTCTTGTGGAAAGGTTTCATTTAAGTGAGAAAAACTGGGGCTTGGGCTTCTGTTTGTTGTAGGAAACTATATAGCAGAGAAAAGGCCACTGGAGAGGTACCCATTCCCAAGAGGTTCTCCCTGAGATTTCTGCATGTGGACTGCTTTGCAGCTATTGCTATGGTGTGAAGTGTGAGACTTGACAGACTGTTACGGCCAGAGCTTGAAGAATTCCGGAAATGTTTAGAAATGCAAAGAACCTGATGGGAAATAAATATACCTTTTAATAAAGAGTAAAGAGTTGGATCAGCAATGATAAAGCGTTTCTGAACAAGACAATGCCTAAACATTTGAAAAAGTTACAAAAAACACTGGTTACTGGACAATTTTGGCTGTCTGAGATCTATTCCAGAAATCTGACTAAGGTTCTTTAAGCCATTACATATTACAGATGTCAGATTCGATTCTGTACAGGCAACAGCTCCATACTTCTGCAGAAACTTTCCAAAGTGGTAGAAAGGACTAAACTTTGCAGAGCGTTATCACTGAAAGCTTTTTAGAGGGAAAAGTGATCACTGGATCCCAGAAATCCCTGTGTGTGAGGGACAGACAAAGTCCCCATGGCAGACCTCTCCTCCAGGCTGGTAAGTTAATCAATCACAGACGTTGGGATCTCAAATTGCTTTGTCCTCCACATAAATCTCTATTCTTTTCCTTGTCCTCCCCTTGTAAGTCTCAGCTGGGCACCAGCTTGCTATCAAACTTCTTTCCACCAGGGTGTGCCAACTAAACAGACTGCATTCTGTTGCACTGGGATACAGCGCAGTATTGGAGTGTATAAAGAATACAGTTAGTCCTGACTGCTTTTTTGCTCAGTGCATTTATAAAAGCACACTTTAAGACTGGTTAAGTAATATTGAACATGCACATGGAGAAAGAAAGAAAAAAACCCTGTCCAGAGTATTTTTAAGTAAAAGATTAAAAAAAAAAAAAATCAGTGCAGACATGCTGGCTTTTTACCTCCTCTTGTTTTAACCTATGACTGATTCATCAGTTGAAGTGTAAAGAAACAGATCTTATGGTAATTGATTCTCAGGGGCTATTAGTGTAAACGTAAATGCTCAGCATAGATGTTACGTAGGTGGGTGTTAGAGAGAAAACATAAATTGTCAGCAATATAAGGCAGTCTGTTCATACTGTAGGGTGAGAAAGTGAAGAATGTTAGAAATCAAGAGACTCAGAAATACCTCCCAGAGATGGCTGAGTGCAGTCTCCCATTGTGAGTAATTATAAGAAACATACTGTGCAAGAGTCGATTCTGGTCCTTCAGTTCAACAGGCAAAACACTTACTTGAAAATAACAGAGATTTCAGGTGAGACTTGCAAAAGAGCTTACAAGAGTTAAACATCCGGATGCCACTGACCTTCTATGGGAAGTAAGTGTATGCTTAAATTTTTAGGTATTCCTGAAAACTGTTAGAACTTTATATTCTTCTGTAGCCCTGGACTAGAATGCATTTTCCTTCAAAGCAGCTGTGATTTTTTTTAAAACCATAGAGAATAGGAGAACAGCTTATAGTGAAAGCATAAGAAAATAATCTAGTTGACCTGGGTTATCATAAATTGCAAGATTAATTCCAAAACCTGTAGGTTATTGCTTTCTTTGTTTTTGAATCTTGCAGTTTATGCTTTCCATATTTCTTTGGAAGTATACATACTTCCAAAGAAATATGAAATATGGAAGTATACATACTTCCAAAACATACTTTCCTTTTTTTTAACAAAGATTAAGATTTTATATCATCACGTGGATTCAGAAAACAAATCTTCCAGGAAAGCAACAAATTTTGAGAGTTGTGATGAAATTAGGAGACTATGTCATACTGTATTTATAATTCTAAATAGTCTGCAGAATAAAATCTGCATTATGCAGAATATGCTGTGCGTGTGAGCTTCTCCCTTGTGCTGCATCTGCTGTGATGGTGACTAGGATGCCTGACGCACTCCATCACCACTGGCCAGTGTGAGACATTGCATGTGCATCCTGACAGGCCATACCAAAACGAATGTGGTCTGTCACTCTGCTAGGGTGATAGGAGGAGGAAACAATCTTTTGAAACTCTTTCCCACCTTCAGTACAATTCAAAGTCCACTTCAGAAAGGCCCTCAGGCAAAACTCCTAGGCAGTACAGGATCAAGCCTGTACTTAGTAGGAGACGTTTTACTGTCTTATTAATTGTGAAGTGTCAGTTTCCAGCAGCAAGCACATTCTACTATGCTGACTCTTTATGAAGATGTGAGAACCACAAGGAGTCTGGGATTCTAAACTCCTTTAAATATAAAGGAAATCCAGATGTTGCACAAAACAGTTAAAGAACTTCATTCAAAAAACATTTTCTTTCTAAATGGAAATTTATGCAGCATACAATTAAACATGTTTTTCTAACTAAACATACTGGTTTGTAACTTGTGGCAGGGAAAAATAAATATGTAAAAATAAATATAATCTGAGACTCAAAGTTAATCATGTTGTGGCAGCTTGATTCAGATTCCCCCAATGAATCTTTTTCTGCTGTAATCCCAGACTCCTAGAAACTCTCTCAGGACCAAGGTCTTCATACCGAAGCCTCAATCCTGCATTTGCTGAGGAATACATCTCATGCTTCTTGAACCCTCTTCAATGACCTTGGTGTCTGCAAACTTTCTTACTTCTTCTGCCTCCCTTCTCTGCTGGTAAAATGCTGCTGTTTGTTTGCATTATTCTCTCTAAAAAATGTGATTCTCAGAGGGGCTGTGACCAGCGCTGATTGGCCTGGATGGCCTTGACAGTAACAGGGTTTGGGAGTTTGGCCTTGGGAGCACATCTGGGATTTGCTTTGTTGGACCCTTAAGAAACTTCTAGCCACTTCTTAAAGAAGCCACATTGCAAACCCACCACAATTGGTATGTATCCAATAAAGTCAAGTTGCAGTTTTTCATATTTAGCTGAGGATGCAGCATGCTTTCCTAACTTTTTGAGACAGGTGTCTTTCTGAAACCTGTCTATTTGAAGGTCTTTTTCCCCTCTCTTTAAAGGCAGTTAATGTGTTTGCCTTCTCCTGTCTTGTGGGACACACCCATCCCAGCCATTCCATGCTCTTAAAAAATATATTTCTGGTTCAGAGGTTGTCTTGACTTGCTTTAAAAGAACTTTAAGGTGAATATTCTATCAGGCCCTGCTGGCTGAACTGCATCCAACTCATCTAAACACACTAACTCAGGTATTTTCCATTGCAGACTCTACATGACTCCCACTATTAAAATGAAAAATCTTTGGGTTGCAGCTAACTTTTGATGAAGAATTAATTAAAAAGGACAGAAAATACTTTATTCTATGATGCCTCCTTGTCTGTCTTTTTTTTGTTGTTGTTGTTAAGTAATGAATGCTTCCTTTTTCTTTCCTCATTTGTCAAGAATCAAATCTTTTTTCCATATCACCTTTTATTTGTTTTGATACTGATAAGCCATTTCATACTTCAACTTTTTTGATCTAAACCTTGCATGTCAGTTTGCTTCTTTATATACATCTTTAGTCATCACTATTTCCATTTTGTTCTTTTAACTTACTTATATTATAGAGACCCTGAAGCGTCTGTATTGCTTTGCTACACTTACTCTTTCTCCTCCATTGAGCTAGATGGACATTGTTCCTTTAATATTTATTGTCATAACCACCACATTCTCTGAATTCCTATTTTCCATAAAATCTCTTCACAAACGCGTCTATCTACCAGATCCCGGAGTTGGATTACATCAGTCTTCAGATTTTCACCCTCACTAGTGAGAATCAAGTCTAAATTGTTGTTTCTCTGGAACTTTTCTTCACCTTCTGAAATGTATGTAGTACCTGAGAAAATGACCTGCTCCAGCCTTGCTATTTTCGCACAGATAACTGGTTAATTAAGTCATCTCCACTTGCTTTTGCCTTCCCCAATACTAGGGTCTCTCTGTTCAAATCTATGATACTAATCTCCTTCAGGTTAAGTAGTTCATGTCATTGCGAAAATTTCCCTGTCCTTTTCCTGTTCTTTCTTTCTCTGTCTCATTCCAGAACTACAGGAAAAGTGTACTAATTCTTGTCATATGTTGAAATACTACATCAGTATTGTCACCTATGATGTGTTCATATCTGATACACAAGTTAATTGTTCATTTCATTACACTATAGCTTCCCAATTATTCCTCTTTTTCTCTCTTGGGATTCACACTTCCCTCGGACTCAGTGATAGATGGACTTTATCACCATCTTCTTTCAAGCTTTGATCAAAAAGTTCCTAACTAGACTAACACAGTGCCTTCAAATGAATTGCCTGAATTGTCATAGCAGTTTGTTGAAATCTGCTGTTGCTGAAGGTAAAGCCCTGGCATCCACATCACCCATGCCTCAAGATAATAATCTCTTTCCCTGCATATTCTGGTGGTCACTTCTGAAAATCACTGGAAGAACCAAGTGTCTTGTAGACACAGATAAATCTGCTTAGATTCAACTGTGCCATAGCAGGTCAAAGACAGCAGCGTAGTAACGTGGAGAGGAAGCTTGAAATCGAGAGAGGAGTGACAACTTCTTAAGCAATCATCTCAATAAAAAGATTTATGAAGCGACCTTCAGTAGTGCTTCATGATGATAATGACAGCTGAAGATATATAAATGTAATGCCATGTAAAATGTTGAGTAACTGCTCTTTCTGTCCACCAAGAGTAATGTCTTATATTAGGCCATACCTGGAAAAAACCCCCAATAGCTTTTGGATACAATTAAATAGGAGGATCTTTCTTTTATTTTCAGCTATAACAGAGAGTACAGTTCTAAAATCAGGAATGATTTCATTTTGCTATAGCTTGTTCTCACATTAAAAGTTACATGCACTAGTGTTATCTCTGGATCATCTGGTATATCACAACAATAACAGACAAGTACAATGGAAATATCTGTTGAAGCCACTATGCTGATTGGATTCAAATTTTGAAAGATCACGTGATCTCTTCAAGTATAAATCTGGATGCGTCTGGCATTTTTCCAATCTACTGAGAAACAAACTCTGAGTTTACAGATGACCATCAAGCTGGAAGTATATGACCATCAAGCTGGAAGTATATTTTGTTTTCACAGAGTAGATAAGGATATCATTATGTACATAAACACCAACATCTCATAGTGGAAAGGAGTTTAGATAGAAAGATGTATTCATACTTTGGATTATTTAACGTATCAATCTGATGAGAAGCAGCTTTATTTTTACTCCTACACACTTGAGATTTCGTTTGAACCACTCTTATAACAACAGTAATTTTATGTTTGGCTCGCAAGATGGTGATGTGGAAAGGATGTAGTCCAGAAATACACATGCAGTTTTTATTTTTCAGTTTCTTTGTCTTTTTTTTACCTCATCTGCATTCACCTTGTCTTTCTGTACAAACATCCCTTGTACAATTGATGCTTTCTTTTATTGGATTCTATTGTGCTGTCAAGCCTGGTTTAAAACACAATAATCTCATAGACACTTACAATTATGAACTTCTTCTGAATTCACAAACATATTAAAAATGCGCAGGTAGCAAATTAGCTAAGAATCTCAACAAACTGCACTTACAGTAAATATCTTACATTTAGAGAAGTAGGATGCCTTTAAAAGTCAACAGTTCTTTTGGAAGTACTTTGTCACATTTATGAAGCACTGCATCACATTTATGGCACACAGTGTCATGATAAGTTGTCCAAAGTGCCTGTCAGCTTCCCTTACAAACTGAAAAAAATTAACAACTCAAAAGATTACTTTAAAGACTAACAAGCTATATCCAGAGGTTAGCATTTTTTATTTTGTTTTCAATGAGACTCAAGCAGTGACTTTAAAGTTACTGTTTTTCCAGGGCAATTTAATAGAACTACACTATTTTAATTTTCAACTATGAAAAGTTATAAATAAAGATATTTTCAAAAGTAAATAACTTTTAACAGCTTTTTTTAAAAGCATGCAGCTGTTCTAACACAAGACATCCTAGTTAGCAATTTTTTTAATACAAACCACAAAGAGGTCAAAGAATCCAGAATTTTTTTACTACCCATTCACATTTAATGCAAATTCCGGGAATATATTCATGTTATTTCTTTAGGCACCTTCAGAATGCCAGGTAATTGAGTAATCTGAGCTAATGGCACTCATGTCAGGTGCCTAAAGAAATACTCCGAGGATGACATTTGGAGCCAACTTATCATATGCTTCTGTTTCACAACAAAGAGGGAGAAGAAACTGTCAGAAATTTAAGGAGTCATAATGAAAATGCTAATGAAACCATTTTTATAAGGATTTTGTTCATCATGAATCTTCCAAAGGAATCTGTTCTGATTTGCCTGAAACAAACATCACTTAATATGTACTGCAAACAGAGTAGAATAGGCAACAGGATGGCACTTCACAGGATCTGGGAAACGTGTTTCTTGGGACTATTATTTCTCAGACTCAGAGCTTTACTTTTTATGTTGTTGTTGAAAATGAAGCCTCTATCTTCAGGCTTGAAAAAAGGTTCTAATATCAGACTCCATCGTAAGAAGTTAGGCAGGAGAAAAATAATGATCTTTGTGGTAGTGTTAGCCAGGAGACATTTTGATGTGTGAACTATTTCTTACAAACATAGTTGCTAACATGTGAGAGTTATGATGCCATCAACAATAACACTTTTTTATTATTGTTTGCAAAACTAAATAAAAAAGATAGTAAGGCAAAACTTAGAGTGACTGGTCTCCTTGGGTGGGAAGACGAGAGGTCACAGACAGTTTTAATAGAGAAGACTAACAATTTGATTGCCTAAGGAAGGTTTCGACTTTCTAAGTTTGGAAAGGACCTTTTCTAGCATGTGTCCTGCATAGCCACAAGGTCTGGAACTGTCGTGATATTGCCACTCTTGACAACTGCTTCCTACACAGGCAGATGTCATGCACCAAAAAATGCTGTTTCTTAACATCTATGAATCAGTTCCTAATTTAACATATCGATTTGATCTGAGAAACTCTGCATCTCCCTGGCTTTTAAATTAGATACTTGAAACTGAGTTTATCCTTTATTTCACACAACAGTTTAGGCCCCTTGGCTTTCAATATCTGGGTTGGGTTTTTTTCCTGCAAGAGAAATCATATACAAATTCATATGCTTTCTGTACAAGGCAGGTGGAGATATGACCTCCTTATGTTTACCTGTGCACCCAAGACACATGCACCTAGTTAGAGACCAGTGACTAATTTGGGGAAAACTCCACATTATTTCCCAGGAAAACACCTTTAGACAAATAGAGAAAAAAGCATTACCTTTGGCGTTTTGCTAGTGCCTGCCTCTTCCACTGAAGGGGTAACAACAGGGAATGTTTTATTATAGATAAAGTCTTTCAGACTAACTTGCCAGTACGAAAGACCTCATGAAACTTAGGGCTTAACTCTGTAAATGCTATCAGAGCACTTCGCAGTTATACTGCCTTGCCCTCTCTCCTAGCCACACCTGTACCCCCCTGCTCCATATTTACATGCACCTGTCTCTCCATTAACACCTCATTAATGCACACACCTGCTGTGGTTTTGCCTAAAAAATGGCACTAGAGTCATTAGCCCAATATATTTCATTATAGGGCACTCAGCACAATAGCAGCACTGAGTAAGGCCATTAATGAGTCAGGCAGCGAACAAAATACTGGTTTTGTATGAGTGTCTCCTTTTGGTTCAATTTCTTCACACCCACCAACCCCCCCCACCCCCCCACCTCCCATTTACTAAT
>VXBZ01001626.1:0-22840 GCA_013399135.1 Heliornis fulica | reverse complement strand
TTTCTCAAAAAAAAAAAAAATACAGGAGTGCACATGCATTAAATCCAGCTGAAACAGCAGTTTTGAGACAAAACACTAATGGACAGAAATCCAATACATATTTATAAATGGTAAGAAAGGCAGCAATGAAACCAGTGCTGTAGGGCTTAGTAGACATTGCTTCTGTTCCAGAGTTTGTCAAACATCTGCAGCTTCACCAACAACTTGTATCATCTGCCTATACTTCTTCCAAAACCTGAAGTGTATTGGTTTATAAGCTTAGGCCAGAACGCACATACACACCTCAGCAAGAACNAAAGTACAAAACTCTACAATATCAGCTGTGCTGAAACAAAACACAGAAACAAAGTTCGTTAATATTTATAGCCAAAGAAAACTGGTGTCTGAGCAGTTAGTATGATTGATACGAAATTCAGAATAAAAATTTTTGGGCCAATTTCTCAGCAGTTTCACTAAATTTGTTTTAAAACCTGTGATTATTGTGTGACTTGATTAGGAAGAAAAACTGAATAGGCAAACATGGCAGGGGATTGCTCCATAACTGTGTAATCAAGAAATACCACAATCCATTATTTGATCATACTCCTATGAATCTACCATTAAGCTCTGGAGCTTGTTTTGGGTTAAAAACCTCATTTCCCTGTTAAAGAGATACATAAAACTATGGAATATGCTACTTTATATGCACAATAAGAGGAACCCTCAGATGTATCCATACATCTGATCAATGATTTACTGAAAATTACATTAAGTGGCCACAGATCAGTATTTCTTACTAAACACCCTTACAGAAGGGTAATTTGCTGTATAATTGCTTTTCATCGCTTCTTTATCATGGACTATTGCTTTCCTTGGTCAAATCTCTCATAGTTATGCCACAGAAGACACACAAGTTGCTCTTTCAAATTTCGTAGTGCTCAAACTACTGTGTGGGAAACTCAGAAGATCTCTATGCTACTTGCATTGCAGTTCTAATTGTAATTCTCATTTTAGCAGCATCAGATGAACTTCTAACAGAAGGCCTGGATTTTACAGGGATCAGCTCAAAGAGGTTAAAATTGCAACTGTAGTAAATTTAACATTTGCTTTTTAATACATATAATGCTCATTTGTTCCACTGTATCAGTTGGCCCCATGGTATTTTATACTCTCATGGAAATCTCTTTTATTCTGATTATACACTTGACTAGTGCTAATTTTGCTAGTGATCTTGGATGTTTTTGTAGAATCAAAATATATAGAAAAAAACCCTCACATTACTGTATAAATTAGCTGTTTCTGCATATCTCTTTCCACATACAAACTTGAGAAGGCGATGCTAATCCTTGCAGATTTTAAAAGTACTCATGGGCAGTGCAAGGTGTTTCGCATATAAACCAACCTATTAAATCTGGCTATAGAGTTTACATGTTTCTTCAGCAGGGAAGCCCACCAATGGGGAGTTTTTAATAGGCACTGAAAACTACACTTTATTATTCACCAAGTAGAACTGACATTGGCGTTGATTCCTTAAGGACAACTAACTGCATAAACAGATGTCAACTGCTACTTGGTCTGGTGACCACCAACTAGATAAATAAATGGAAAATCTAACAAGGCCCACGGACTAAGATCGGGATCTTCTTCAAATGACAGGAGGATGAGCTTACTAGGAAAGTTTCCAGTATATTGGATCAGTATTTCTCAATATGCATATGGACAGAAGAAAATGAAGGACAGGCTTCTCACTTTAAAGGAGAAATGAAGCTGTAATACAATACTCATTAGCTATTTCTGAGAAACACATCAGCCCTATTCCATATAGCATAGTCATTCATTGTGAGTCTTCAAAGAAAACTACGTAGGTTGCCACGCTCATTAGCTACCTGCAGCATACAGAAAAAGAGTCCATGGAAGTCTACTGAATTCTGTGAACTAAACATCCAGGCTGACCTAGGTAGGACAAGAGGTGCAAACTCTGTTCAGTTGGAAGCAAATTTTGCTATCCTAAACTTTTAGCGGCAACTGCATCTACATATGTTTTCTCCATCATGATCCCATATTCATATTAGTATGTAAACATCTCACTACAGCAACAAAGGTGTTACCCATTCTGCTAAGCCTGTCATAAATATATACCGAATGATAAAATCTTTCCACGTTGCACAGTCCTAGGCTTGTTTCTGAATACTGATCCTTTCCTCTACTTCTCTGATGGCAGAGAGAAAGATATCACATACTAGGCAGAATTATTCCCTATGGAACATTTTGTTCTGTATGATGGAAATCTAACTGTAATGCAGAACCAACGAAATGCCAAGTATCGGAAGCAGGAAAGGGAGACTGCACATTTATAGGCTGGCTGCTTTTTATCTGTCAGAGCTGCTGGAGGAGGCAGGCAATTAGAGTATAGTTTGGGGTACAGTTTCATATTATACCTAATCCAGTGTATCTGTAAGCTCTTGCTGAGAACAGCAGCTCTGCTCTCCCCTCTCTCTCAATCTGCCCCAGCTGCAGTCTTTGTCTTTTCTCTTGCATTGGACCAAGATGCACAATCTCCTGACTGCACAGCAATTGAAATTGGAGGGGGTGGGGTGGGAGGAAAGATGAAAAAAAAAATGGAATCATCAAAGTGCTGGTTTTATGCAAAAGAAATGGAAGCCTGTTGGCTAGGAGCAACCAGCAGAGCAGACCCATGCCTTTCAGGAGCCACTCACAGCTATGCCAGGTGAGGAAGAAAGTGAAGGAGCAGCCTTTCTTAGGTCATGGGAGTGGCAGACTAGGGCACAGCCCTAGAAGCCCTGAGAATGTGTTACACAACCAGCTAGTTTAAAAAGAGTTTTAATACCACTCATGGCCCCAACATATTGAGTCTCTTATTTTACTCTTGCTAACTCATGAGTCTGCAGGATCATGAGTTCCTTCAAGTTCCACTGAATTCAGCAGAAGCTAATGACTTTAATATTACTGGGACTTGAAAGCTTTAAAGCTCGCTGATACTATAAAATGTCTACTTGTAACCAAATATACTTAATATTATTGGGAATTATGTAAATAAAAACCAAACCACCTGCCAGACAATTTTTATATAGGGGAAATTTAAATGTCTCAATTTGAAATGACATTTGAAAATTTATGTCATTTAATATGACAATAAATTTCAATTTTTCCGGTTTTGTCATGAAGCTTAAAGGCAGTTTCACGTACGGCACCTACTTGTATTTAACTGATGGATTTATTACAGTGAGCATCACTGTAACTGAAATCACACGTTTTTTTCTAAGGAAAATAAATAGTTAATGCTTTCAGAATTATTATTCTTTTCCACACAATCCCATAAAAATATCCCAATGAAAAAAGCTAATAGACCAATGGTGAGACACTTACATATGCAAATATGTTTCCGTGAAAGAGTTAAAGTGCTTTATAATATAAATTTGCTTTCAGTGCCAATATAATTAGATTGTAACAAGCAAACCCCTGCAACATAACACAGTGAAAATTTGAAAATTTGATTCTGCCTGGCAAACAACCAAGTCCCTGCGTGTGCACAAACCTGACATTAATAAGCTACAAGAGATTACATGATTTAGAAAAGAAGCACTTGGTGTTACAAAATCAAATAATAGATCTCTAGGCTATAATTAGGAGAATTGGGATTCAACAATGAAGTCATAATAATGTAATTTAGCTGTAAGTAACAGAGCCATGGAGTCACATTAGGAGGTGTGATCACATCTTTCAGCAAAGCTCTGCTGTGTAGACTTATTGCTGTTCAGTTTAGTCTAGTACACAGCAACCTGTTGGCACGGAGCTCAGGCTGACAGCCTCTTGTTCTCCAGGGGCAGTATGGCAAAGTGCCACCCGTGCATTTTTATTTCAGCCTTGCGACTTTTAAGTCAAAACAATAAAATTATATATACTGCGTGCAGAGTTGCCTGTGAATATTTGTATAAATTACTGCACAGCATGGGTGTAGGGGCCATTTAAGAACAAATATATTAAAAAAAAAAAGCAAAATAAACTGATGAAGCAGGGTGTTAGGTTTCTAGTTGGCTTGATGAACATGTGCTGTTCAGCTACTTTAGTCATATATTTCTGTCACTAGAAAAATGGCTCCAGATCTGCACCTGATTGCAACAGTATTCTGGAGTCTATGTTGCTTAAATCTTTTACACAAGTGTGCTGTGGATGTTTCACCTGCCTAGTCTAGATTTCAGTTGTTGCACAGACATTTCAAGGTGATGACTAATGGGTAGGGCAGGTAGCATTGCTTGGAGTCCCTCTCCCAGCCACCAAACAGCCCAGCAGCCCTCCATACACGGAAGGTGGCTGCAGCAGGGGGGTGCTGACAGGGAACTTCAGGCAGGCAGCGTGCAGCTAGTCACATTGGTGATGACACTACATCAAACTCTACCATTTTTATGAAAGTTACCCCTTGATTTAAGCTGTTACAGAGCAATACATCACACCAGCAGTCCCTCTCCTCCATCCCATATCAACCAAGCAAGGCTCTTTCTTTGGCCTATTTTTAATTTAAGCTATTTCAAAAATCTTGGCCACAACTGTTTCTTGGTCGTTCACATGTTGTAGCTAATAAACCAGATATATGACGTTAATACGTTCCTCCTTTAGGAGCTGCTGCCTAGTTAGATGGGAAATGCCTGTTCTAGTCGGTTATTATTTTCTTCTTTATAATTTTGGGGGCTCACAGAACCCTGTGTCCTGTCCTCCACAGGACCCCGAGAGGTAGCTTAGCTAGAGCCATCTCCTCGAGCTTGCTCCACAGCCTTGAGCACCAGAAAGCCCATTTCTGCTCACAAAGGACATATGTAAAGGTTTAGTTCTTTGTCAGGGTCTGTGGTGTTTAAATCAACACTTTTGGCTTTGGGGTAAGGTGGAAGGATTGATTAGTTTCATTTTAATTTTGTAGTCTACTAGACAAATTGTGGAAATGGGCAACATGTTTGCATTAAAACACATTGATCACTTTTAGTCATAGTTTCACAAACTAGGACCAGTGGGTCCAAGAGCATTCCCATCTTTTGGGAAATTCCGAAGCTTCTGCTTCTAGTCAATCTTTTGTGTAACAAGAGCAGCCACCTGTTGTTTCTGGACCATTTATTTGCTGCTTCTACCAATTAGTGTTTAGTTTATTAGTTCTTTATGGCTTTGCCTTTTGTTGTTTTTTTTTTGATGACATTTTGATTTGTTTCAAACTGCCCTTTATTTTAATTTTCTTTCCCAAGCATGTTGATTTATAGTCTTTTCTTCTATTTCTTTTATGCTTTAAATGATCTGTCTGTTTTATTTCCTTTATTTGCATAGCACTTACTTTTCATGACCTTTTTCTTGCTGCCGCTGCTGCTGCTTCTGAACTGCTGGTGTTTTTCACCTGCTTATCAACCAGGAAACACAGAGTAAAAGTAAACAGTGAAGACAAGCATCCAAACACAAGGTCTTTTTTTATACTTCTTTTCTTTTTATCATTCTGCAATATCCTAAAAGTGTTGGGGTTTCTCAAAGTGCAGAATATAAAATTGTTTCTTTCTTTTTGGTCAGAAACATACTATAGGAATTCTGCATGTTCCTAACTAAAGATCACATCTAAAGCAACTTATTTTAGGCTGGTTTTAATGGTTGGGCAGCTTGTTCCGGAGTAAAGACATTTGTAACTGAGGTTATATGAAGAAAATTCTACATTGTGGAGGTCTGCCCACAACTTTTAGTGGATTTCTCACAACTAGTGCCAAATACTTAAGGACATTTAAAATTAATATACTTGGAGTTTCTGAAATGTCTCATAGGAAATATCTACAGAACATTTATGCTTAATTATGGCTAATGAGAGTGCATTTATATGTTACTTTTTTCATCTAGTATATTATTATCATATCTGCATTGTTCTAGTTTCCTAATATGAGGGCCTATATAAGACACTTCATGATTTAAATGAAAGTATTTGATTTTTGTAATCTCTCCTTTAAGACTAAATTTGTTCTATTCTGCAGAAGCTGATGCTACTTCAGAGTTTTCTTAGTGAAATTATAAATATTAGTATTATTCTGGAAATTGATTCTGTTGTTCTGAGTGGGAAAAAAAAAAACAACAAACAAACCCACCTCCTTTCTTCTAAAACTGCTACAATTTTAACAACAACAACAACAAATCTTAACAGTATATTTTTGTTCTTCATTTTTATGGTGCTCTATCAGAAACTGACATTGTTCCAGGAAAACAGGAGCATGTATCAAATCACCATCTTTTATTTGAATGCTAGGTGTTTTACAATGATCTCTTGAATGAAACCTGTATTAAAAACATGCTTCTCAGATCGTCTCCCTCACCCATTAGAATGGTTCTTATTGCACCTTCTAACATTGGTGTTTGCACCAATTTGCATATGTGTAACATATAAAATACATATATCTACTCACCCCCATAATGTGTGAAAGCCAGCAGAACCTCTGTCTTGGCTTGTTATGCACGTTATAGGGAATGAAATTTGACTGGTCTTTAAAGAGGAAAGCATGTGATTTAGCCCAAGGGCAGAGGAAAGTAATGGTCAACAGGTTACAGGATTTTACATAACTTTTTAGTGGAGAAAGAAGCACCTATGTGCTTCATGTGCAGGAAGTATTTTAGAATATATATGGTATAAACTGGTTTTCCACATCATTAATTGCTTCATCCATCTACTGCTGTATTATGGCACAGTATATTCAGCATAGGAATAACTGCAGGTATCAGTACAGGCTGGGGGATGACCTGCTGGAGAGGAGCTGTGCGGAGAAGGACCTGGGAGTCCTGGTGGATGACAGATTGGCCACGAGCCAGCAGTGTGCCCAGTGGCCAAGAAGGGCAATGGGATCCTGGGGTGCATTAAGAGGAGCATAGTCATCAGGTCAAAGGCGGTGATCCTCCCCCTCTACTCTGCCCTGGTCAGGCCTCACCTGCAGTCCTGTGTCCAGTTCTGGGCTCCCCAGTACAAAACAGACAGGCATCTCCTGGAGAGAGTCCAGTGGAGGCCACAAAGATGATGAAGGGCCTCAAGCATCTCCCCTATGAGGAAAGACTGAGTGACCTGGGGCTGTTCAGCCTTGAGAAGACTGAGAGCTCCTTTGCTGGATATGAGTTTTAAAATGTGATATCAAGTCCATACAACCACATCTTTTTCCCACTCATCCTTGTTGAGGTGTGATCCCTTTACCTTCTTCTTAGGATCCTCATAAATTGAATGGTAAGGACTTGTCAGCTGGGGAAGTGGGATCTCTGTTTACATTTACAAAATCTGTTATGTTTCTGTTATCTGTTTATGTTTATAAATATCTGAAGTGTGGGAGACAAAAGGAGATGGCCAACCTCTTATCAGTGGCCTGTGGGGACAGAACAAGGGGCAGTGGCCACAAATTGGANCTAACTAAAGATCACATCTAAAGCAACTTATTTTAGGCTGGTTTTAATGGTTGGGCAGCTTGTTCCGGAGTAAAGACATTTGTAACTGAGGTTATATGAAGAAAATTCTACATTGTGGAGGTCTGCCCACAACTTTTAGTGGATTTCTCACAACTAGTGCCAAATACTTAAGGACATTTAAAATTAATATACTTGGAGTTTCTGAAATGTCTCATAGGAAATATCTACAGAACATTTATGCTTAATTATGGCTAATGAGAGTGCATTTATATGTTACTTTTTTCATCTAGTATATTATTATCATATCTGCATTGTTCTAGTTTCCTAATATGAGGGCCTATATAAGACACTTCATGATTTAAATGAAAGTATTTGATTTTTGTAATCTCTCCTTTAAGACTAAATTTGTTCTATTCTGCAGAAGCTGATGCTACTTCAGAGTTTTCTTAGTGAAATTATAAATATTAGTATTATTCTGGAAATTGATTCTGTTGTTCTGAGTGGGAAAAAAAAAAACAACAAACAAACCCACCTCCTTTCTTCTAAAACTGCTACAATTTTAACAACAACAACAACAAATCTTAACAGTATATTTTTGTTCTTCATTTTTATGGTGCTCTATCAGAAACTGACATTGTTCCAGGAAAACAGGAGCATGTATCAAATCACCATCTTTTATTTGAATGCTAGGTGTTTTACAATGATCTCTTGAATGAAACCTGTATTAAAAACATGCTTCTCAGATCGTCTCCCTCACCCATTAGAATGGTTCTTATTGCACCTTCTAACATTGGTGTTTGCACCAATTTGCATATGTGTAACATATAAAATACATATATCTACTCACCCCCATAATGTGTGAAAGCCAGCAGAACCTCTGTCTTGGCTTGTTATGCACGTTATAGGGAATGAAATTTGACTGGTCTTTAAAGAGGAAAGCATGTGATTTAGCCCAAGGGCAGAGGAAAGTAATGGTCAACAGGTTACAGGATTTTACATAACTTTTTAGTGGAGAAAGAAGCACCTATGTGCTTCATGTGCAGGAAGTATTTTAGAATATATATGGTATAAACTGGTTTTCCACATCATTAATTGCTTCATCCATCTACTGCTGTATTATGGCACAGTATATTCAGCATAGGAATAACTGCAGGTATCAGTACAGGCTGGGGGATGACCTGCTGGAGAGGAGCTGTGCGGAGAAGGACCTGGGAGTCCTGGTGGATGACAGATTGGCCACGAGCCAGCAGTGTGCCCAGTGGCCAAGAAGGGCAATGGGATCCTGGGGTGCATTAAGAGGAGCATAGTCATCAGGTCAAAGGCGGTGATCCTCCCCCTCTACTCTGCCCTGGTCAGGCCTCACCTGCAGTCCTGTGTCCAGTTCTGGGCTCCCCAGTACAAAACAGACAGGCATCTCCTGGAGAGAGTCCAGTGGAGGCCACAAAGATGATGAAGGGCCTCAAGCATCTCCCCTATGAGGAAAGACTGAGTGACCTGGGGCTGTTCAGCCTTGAGAAGACTGAGAGCTCCTTTGCTGGATATGAGTTTTAAAATGTGATATCAAGTCCATACAACCACATCTTTTTCCCACTCATCCTTGTTGAGGTGTGATCCCTTTACCTTCTTCTTAGGATCCTCATAAATTGAATGGTAAGGACTTGTCAGCTGGGGAAGTGGGATCTCTGTTTACATTTACAAAATCTGTTATGTTTCTGTTATCTGTTTATGTTTATAAATATCTGAAGTGTGGGAGACAAAAGGAGATGGCCAACCTCTTATCAGTGGCCTGTGGGGACAGAACAAGGGGCAGTGGCCACAAATTGGACCACAGTAGGTTCTGCACTGATATGCAAAAGAACTTCACTGTGAGGGTGACAGAACACTGGAACAGACTGCCCAGGGGGGTTGTGGAGTCTCCTTCTCTGGAGACATTCAAGACCCGTCTGCTCTAGGGAACCTGCTTTCGCAGGGGGGTTGGACTCAGTGATCTCTGGAGGTCCCTTGCAACCCCTAAAATTCTGTGATTCTGTGATTGTTGTTTTCACCACAATTAATGTAATCTTACTCTAGGTTTCCCTCATATGAGTGAAAACACAAAAAAACCAACCAAACAAAAAACAAACAAAAAAACCTACCAAAAAACCCCAACACCCCAACCCACAAAACAAACAAACATACAAACAACAAACAAACAAACAAACAAACAAACAAAAAGAGAAGATTTTGATAGCCTGTCTTAGCTTTACTGCTCTCTTTATTTTCAGGGTTGACGTGGAAAGATTTTCAGAGGGTTGGCAACAGTTTAATGAACTTTCTTTGTTCTATGTGGCCATCTCCTTGAGATAGTGTCGATCAAACTAAGGTAATTTTTGGAGAAGACTCTGGCTTACAGAGCATGCCTCACAGCTGACACAGATTCCTACCCATAGCTCACCTCAGGCCACAGAATCACTTCCCCAGCTGACAAGTCTTTACCATTCAATTTATGAGGATCCTAAGAAGAAGGTAAAGGGATTACACCTCAACAAGGACGAGTGGGAAAAAGATGTGGTTGTATGGACTTGATATCACATTTTAAAGCTCATGTACAGCAAAGGAGCTCAGGCACCTGCATCCTTCCTGCCACCCATTCTTCTCTGCTCACAGGAGAAAAGCCATCAGTGATGGTGGTCTGACTCCAGGTTAACTGGGCACTTCAAAAGGATGAGAAACACCTACTGCAACACAGCTTGCATTTGTCCTGGTTCCAAACTAGAACCCCTAAACCAAGAGCGTCTCCTGACCTTTTGCAAAGCTCAGACTATTCAGTGCTCTGCTTTTTTTTTTTTTTTTTTTTTTTAATGCAGAATAGTAACTGCTTCAGAATACCAGGAAAACTACCATGTAACTAACTGAACTCTTATACCATTAGGCAAATTCATTTTACCTAGAAATTATTTAGATTTAATCTGTGACTAGTTCTACCTATGAGCATTGTTTTCACTATAGAGTAATTTGCCTTTTATTTTTAATGAAGAGAACTGTATCATGATAACTAAATGAACAAAGACTTATAGCAGTGTATTTCACCATATATGCTGGGAAGAATTCTTATTATAAAACTTTAAAACCATAGTATTCCCTATAGTGCCTTTGGTCTGAATTAAAAGTAACTAAAGTCTGTATTCATCTGTTGGGGTTTTTTCCGTTTCAAAACATGAAATACATTTTATGCAACAATGCCTCAGATGAGACACAAACTCAGCAGAGCTTACAAGTATTTGGCATTAGCTCTTTTTGCAGCCTTGCTTCAGCTAAGAGGCCTTATCAGTGACTGAAGATGCACTGATGTTTTTATAAAGTCAGGGTTTTTAGCTCAAAATACATGAAAAATAATTTACGTGTGTAAATAAAGCTGACAAAAGTTTACCCATCCCTACCCTACTGCTATCATTTTGCCAAAATGACACACACCATGATTACAAAATTTGCTCTAATATTGGAAACAAGAATAAAATTTGCCCTACTGTATTGCTGAAAAAGATATAAGTATGACTCCATGGATTTAATAGCACATGAGAATATTCACTGGCCTATACTTTTAGCTTTACTGAGCACCCTCAAATGCTACCAGGTAGTGAGGTGACATATCTATTGCAGTGAAAATAGGGCTCTTGTCACACAGTTAACAGAGATGTTGATGCCTGTTCCCACTATAATAGATAGGCCAGGCCAAATGGGAAAGATGCTAAAAGTCAGTAAGTGTGATTATTCTTATATATAACATTAATGACAGAAATCATCATACTGAACTCAATGGCCCTACATGCACAGGGATTTAAGGATTAACAAACACCCAACCTGTCTGGAACAGTTTTGTACAGATCTATCTGATCAATACTGAAATTTGTAGAGAAAAAGCCTATTGATCTCCCAATATTTTCACTGGAAAAGTGCCTGATGTCTATGGTTGGCTTTCTACTGGGGGAGGAGAAAAGAGCGAGAGAGAAGAAATGTGGTGGTAACAAGTATTACCAGTGCAACTATATTTCCCTGAAAATGCAAAACAATTTATAACCAGTTATAATACCTTACCTTGTATTCAGTAGCCCCCATCTTATCTTTATTATTGAACGCACCAATGAAAGTGAAATAATATTTTTGAGTATTACTCATTGGCCACTGAAAAGTACACTTCCTTTTTTCAGTTTGTGCTCCCACACACCTTTGTGAGTATATCTGTGTTTACACTTAGTCTTCTATGCAAAGGCAAGTGGCTGCCCTGTACAGCTATATGAAGGATTCATTACAAATGGCTTTTTATGTTGCTGCCTTTTTTTTTTTTTGCATTAATGAATTAATTATGCACAGAGTCAACATTATTATTAGGCTGTGGATCCCTAAGACATCCAGACCAGGAATGCATAGGTAAAACATCTAAAGGACTAACCAGTCTAATTTATCAATAGTCAGGAAAAAATTCACTCTTAAATCTAGCTGTGCTAATATCATTCATGGTGACAAATCCACTTTGCAGTTTATCTTCATTAGTGTCAGGAAAGTAAGTATTGATAGTAAATAGCCACATAGGAAATAATAAGCAAAATTAAACCCTAAATACTCAAGATATCTTATTATTTTTATTATTAAACTCAGAAGTCTGCTCAAGTGTTTCAGTGTTTGCAAACAACAAACGGGAAAAAAATTAGGTTTTGCTTTTCCACATGAATAAATATTCATAAGCATATTTCTGTCTGTTATTCACACAGGGTGTGATTCCACTAACTTGTTTACTTGATAACTTCATATGATGCAGCAGGTCATCTCTTTCCAAAATGGCTAATTTTTTCCTTCTTCTTGTATTTCAGCTGTCTTGTGATTCCTTCTCCCGTAGAGCTGGAAAAAAAAAAAAAAAGCAAAAAAAAAAGCAAAAAAAAAAGCTGTGTAAGCTGTAAGTCTGTTCCTTTCATGTCTTCCTATCGAAGTGTTTGGAGAGGATTGGTTTATGGTAGGAACTTGGGATGAGAGCGCAGTTCTAGGGATTTTTAGGTTTTTCTGCTTCTGCTTTAGTTGTAAGGACTTATCCTTACAATCTGTTGAAACTTCAAAATTACAAATAGAGGTTAGTAGGCAGGAAGCATACCATTTCTGTGCAATTTAAAGCCATCATGCAAGAGCTGCTTGCAGTATGCAGGCAGCTGTACACATACATTTCTATCAGCAGAACCATTCCATAGTGAAAGCACTCATTCTATCATAGGTCTGTGAAATAACTGTGAAAGTTTATTTTTCTGCAGAAATATGCTACACTGCTTTTGTGAACTTGCCTACAATTAGAAGACTGGTAGCTTTTCATTTTTATTTTCTGAAAGAAAAAAACAAGGTTTGTTTATCTAAATTGAAATTAACATTTCAAAGTGATAGTGTTCTTACCCCTTAGACAGACGGAAATCTGAGAGTGTGGTACAAATATACTTCCAGGTACATTTTATACCTTGTACTTGCAGGAACTGACAGATGCCTGACAATGGTTTTGATTCCCATAGCCCGAGCTAATTTGTTGATCACTGGCCTGCTACTGCACAGGACAGCTGTTAAGCACAGAGCGTTTTTTGCCTGAAAAGTTCAAATCCAAAATCAATAGAGAATAGCCCTAGGAATAACATTATAAACTATCTAGCAGTTAGAGTGAGCCCCATCAGGAGACCGAAAAGATCCACTCAAAGGTTCTAAATGTGCTTGTGGCTAATAATTGACCTAGAGGTTTGGCATTGTCCCATTTTGCTCACAGGTGTCAAAACAGTTGCAAATGCCTCTACTTGGTTGTTGCATTACAGAAGAAAAAATTTTCTTCCTTGATGCTGTCCAAATTAATTACAGCTGCATTGCTATGGATACATCAGCAATGATACTAGTTAATTTCAACTGAGATTATTAATTTTCAGGTGGATACCTGTCCAGCATTGTGGTGACTGATGATCTAGCAAAAGATTTGGGACAAGATACACTTCTCAGTTAGTTCAAATTACAGTCAAATTTAAATGTGCAACCAATGAAAAGAAAGTCTTCAGAAACAACTGAACAACTGGTAACTGAAAGAACTGTATTAGTTATTTTCTTAGTTATTAAAGCAGAACTCAAATGTGGTATAATCACACACAAGTACAAAATTAATAATTAGCCAAAATACCCATATTACAGTTTCTGATCCATAAAACTCTTTTCCAACAATCCGCTCTAGAGGGCATCTTACTTTTTTATATATACAAAGACTGCAACGATGGTAGATTTCTATGCATGGTCCCATGAGCTGCCTGTCTATGAACTATATCACAGAAAGTGATAGATGAGTATATTCAAAGCACTGAGAATAGCAAGTTACCCTCTTTTATAGCTAAGATATCCAAGAATCTGATTTGCTTTTAGTATGCATTTCACAGAAGAGTAATACTTAGGAGGGAATGGGGTGAGGATGTCAAACAAGACATCGACATTCTCCAAACTACTATTTCCAAGTCTTAAAAGTGAACATGAATGAACAGCTGTGATGTGTGCAAGGCAGCAGCACATTTTCCAGGTACTAATGAACATCACTGCCAATACACTGATTTCCTGTGCTGAATATAGCCATTGAGAAGCTAATACATTAATGACAGACTACCAATACAAATTAAAAACTAAAGACATGTAGCTTTCAGTCTGTTTCCTTCTGTCACTTATTTTGTACTGCATGAGTGAGCTATTACCTTCTTGTTTCCCTGAGATGTTGGTTCACCAGGGTAGAGTGAGCAGACTCAATTTCACCGAAAGTAATGGAGTGAGATTATCCAGAATTATTTCCAGTGGGCTGAGTTTGTTATATTCCTTCTGTTGTGAGAATATAAGTAAACAACTAAACACCTTTACTGAAAGCTGAGAATCTTCATAGCTATCACCTCTTCCTATTTCCTTGATTAGTCCAGCATTTTGGGTTTAGCCACGCTCAATTAACTCATCCAGGAATTGGTCCAGTCAGAAACAGTTGATTTAAGTGAGATAAACTGGGCATCTGTTCGGAAAAAAATGATTATCCAAAATATGCTTTCATCATGAGAAAATGAACTGTGCTATCTCCATATTTAAAAACATATGACTCTAAATAGATTAAACTTCCTTTGAAAGCATAAGAAATAGAAAATAGTAACGTTAAAACTGAAACAAGGAAATACAAAGTAAAAATTAAGAAACCAGCATGTTAACATATTAGTGCACTGGAACTTTAACTTGGTACTAGCACCTTCATCAAACCACTATATAAACTGTACTGAATTAAAGTGATTAAAACCAGCAATAAAACCAACCACTGCAGAGGTGATTGAAATATGTGGGGTGCTTGTGTGTGTTCATACTAGTGGCAATAAAAACCTGCCATATTTAGTCACTAATTTGCTTTAAGGAATGATAAAATCAGCTGACAACACTGCTGTGTTTTGTTTCAATTACAAACTATTTCTTTCTGAAAAAATAAAAAGATGCTAAATTAGAGACACGGTCAATAATTAAGAGATAGTGTTCATGGTATTGGAGAATATAAGGCAATAACTAACTTTTGCAGGTGATTAAATGCTGAATTGAGGCTGAAGCAGTTGATAACCTCAGAATGTGTTTATTTCAATTGAACGCAAATGCTGCAGATATTGTTACTTTGATACTGTAATATGAATCAAGATGAAAAAAAGTGAACAAGAAATAATGGGAGGGGGCAGCTTTTTTTCTTTTTCTAATCTCAACAGCATTTCAAAATATTTTGCTACAATGTTCTAGGTCAATGGGGCACTAGCTAAATAATCTAATAGAACTGAAATGTTGCATTTTCAAAGGAGCCCCAGTCCAGCCTCCAAGGTCACCTGCAGAGTTTAAGAGCACAAAGCAAAGAAGTGCAGTCAGTAGATACCAAGTTTCTACATGGAGCCCTCAGTTACTGGTCTCCTTGCAGTTCCGCTTTAGATAGCTGTGAAGTCAAGGGCTGACCATATGACTCTCTCCAAATGAGACAAGTGATGAAAGTCCATGTTGTATTCTTCACTATTCATGGCATTTAAAACTACCTATTGCCAGATGTAAAAAAGTGTTTTATTTTCTGAACGATCAAATAATTGTATGATAATATATATCCTCATTTAATCATGTTTTAATAAACTATCACAAATGCATAGGCCTCAACTGAATCTCATACATTATCCAAAGTACCCATTTGCAATTAATAAAGGAAAATTTGCCAATAATCTGTGGTAAAATATGAACAGTTTTGCTAATTCAAGTAGCACAGATGCAGCATATGCCAATTTAGAAACTATATACAGCCAAAAGGCCTCAAGAATCAATCTGAAGTCACAGGAATGTTGGCTTTACATGTAGCATAGCAATATACAGTTTACAAAAGAAAATGGAGGGTAATTAATCTATCAGGAGCAGACATGCAAAATAGTTCTTAATGCTTCTCATGCAATCCAGATTCAGAAAAGCTAAGAGAAAAAAAATTAAAAAGAAAGTATGGGAATAATAGATGCACAGTAAACCAAATAAAGTTATTCCAAAATGACTAAAGAGCAACAGTAAAAGAAAAAAGCCTTTGGGTATACCATCTGTTTATCCATTCCATATTATACCTTTTCATCACAATTACCTAAAGTGGTATATTTGTGTTTCTCTAATGTATGGAATTCATTACATAGTTTTGCAATGAAATTATCACACTGTGGCTGGGACATCTGCACCCTGTCATATATCATTCTATTCATTTCTAGTTAATTTAATCCTAATATCTGCCTACATGACAAGACAGATGCTCAGCTATACTGTATCTTCGATAGTTTTCTGCCTTGAAGAAACTTTAAGTCACTGAAAGAACTGACATCTTTCAAACAGACATCTTACGGGCTCGGGAACTATGTGTGTGCAGATGTGTGCCTATGTATGTTTGTATGCCATATTCCTCTTCTTAAGAAACATGTTTTACAGAACAAAAATCTTTTACAGCAATCTTTAAACATTTTTTTCATTCCACATATATTTCTTTTCAAAATGTGCTTTACTAGTATTTTGGTATATCTAATAAGTAATATTCTTACATACAGGGATTTCTGTGTAATTAACTTTTAACTCTCTTGCCTCAAAGAGTACAGGTCTTTTTCTATTGTTGTTGGTTAAAAGTTGTGGGCCAGTCTTCCTCTTTGCCTTCTGAGCCTTGGCCCTCACAGCATCAAATGGTGATCAGGCTTTATGGCCAATAGTGCTGCGCTTCATGTCGACCCAAATGCATCAACCAGAAGCAAATTACATTCTGTTGGGTTTAAAACTGTTTGTCAACAGCATCATGCATATGAACCTAAGCCATCAGTGACTTATAGGATATACAGAAGTGTGTAACGCATCCCTGTGGGATAAGGTGTATTGATCACAAATGCTGAGCACTTACTTTTCATTGCGCTTGTCACAGTCCTTTTCAGGTACTGCTTTCAAGGCTGTCAGAGCTGTGTTGTGTCTTCTGCTTACAGCACAATCTTCAGTCCAGATTTACAGATGAACTAATGCAGCCTTTGATACCTGCACACAGAGAGATGCTCATGCACCACTCCTGATCCCAGTCTTAACAGGGGCACAAGAGATTCCTTTGAGCAGCACAGCACCTAACAGGACTCCCTCATTTTGACTTACCTGAAGTCATGCTTGTGACTATGGTTTAAGACTCTACCACTGCATCAGCCAAATCCCTTTAAGTACATCCATGGAATGCCATACAACCAGCAGCAGTGTCGAACTGCTTCATTTTTCAACCAGTCATTGCTTGGGGTAAACAAAACTTGTTTTATTTTTCTATCTTGGACAGAAATCTTTTAAAATTAAACCCCTGTCACAGTAAGAGAATGCTGTCATTGTATAGGCTAACGAGTGATGCTTTTAACCTTTAGTACAACTACCAAGTTAATACCTTTAGTACTTTAAAACCTTTGTACAACTCAAAGAAATTACACTGTTCAGTGTAGTTCAACACAGTTGGACACTATCAGCCCCCGTGAAAGAGCAGGTCTGGAACACCAAGTGTTTGGTTGGCATTACAGGCTGTTTGGTGATTGTTCCCAAAATCCAACCTATCCTACTAAGCTACTAGCTGGATAAAACTGGACAATATCATCCAATGGCTTTTTCCTATTCTATGAATAACATAAGCTAGAAACAGTGGTTAGAGGCACACAGATTAGGTAAAAAAAAAAGGTGCAAAATGTACAACACAACTCAAAACTGCTTTCTAATTAAGGGGGATCCTTTCATGGCAACTGTTTTCCAATACCTTTGGAGAACATGTAAGTTTCAATTCTCTGTCTGTAAACTGCCAGATAAGCCACAAGCAAATTATAGCCAGCTGTTGTGTTGGATAACAGCAACAGATTGTGTAAGGGATACCCAGATAAAAATAAACATGAATTGATTTAGAGTATTAATTACCTATAAAATGGCAACTGTTATCTTCAGTTATTTGGCTGATGATGTAGAGGGCAAAATAGTTGTTAGCTTATATGAACCTCTGGATTAGGGGGAGTTTTTGGGAGTTGCTTCTAGCCCTCTAAATGTCTTTCTTTAGTATTTTGACACTCTAGGACCGCAATATTCCTATTTAAATAAAATCCTTTTTCGTGTTGCAGCCAGTTTAAAGCAGGAGTAGGCTAAACAGGGATACCAGACTAACTAAGGACTGGATAAATTTGCAAGCATGCGTTTGTGTTTTCAAATGGAATGTTTGCTTCTATAAATCAGTAGACACTACTTTTTCTCTTCAGTCTATGAGCCTCAGAAACCAAAAATAATTTCTTACTATGTATGCTGGTGTTGTGGTAATACTGTTTTCAAAGCTTCATAGAGTAATAAACCCAAGCAGCTGATGAGACGCTTCAAACCAACAAATGATGTTGAACAGCAGTACCTCTGGACTGCTCGTTAATTACCAAAAGCCTCTCTGCAAATAATGCAGCATATGACGTTTGCTAATAATTATCAGTTGTCTCTATTTCCACAAATGAAAATAACTGTGGTATGTACTAGTAAATATATGTCCTGACCTGATGGCATAAGCACTTCAGGTTTTCATTAATGACCACTACAGGCGAGATGGCAACAATAAACTCTCAGTAACCCAGTTAAGGAAATTTGACTGTCACCAAAAGCCACCAGTAACAATTCCTTTAAAAAAATTCCATCCTTTTCCCTGCTGAAGAAGTGCAAAGGGATGGCTATGACTAATTAAGCCAAATTCCAGCACAGAATGGCTGAGTATTGGTAGGCTCCTGTTACATCTGAGTGATTTTAGTTTTCTAATATGGAATAGATTAACGTTGGCAGCAGGCCTAACACCCTCGTGAGATACTAAACAGTAGCATAAACCCTCAGACCTTTTGGGGACTGTAAGAGTATATGTGTACTTAAATATATTTATACAGGATGTTCTTTTAAAAACAACAAGAAGAAAAAGCTTCAAACCATACCCCACCAAAAAAAAAAAAACCTAACAAAAGAAAAAAAAAACCAACAAAACAACAAAAAACTCCAAACAACTCAAAACACCCCACAACATTAAAATCCTTAAAATGAGATATTCCTGTCATAAGTCTGCTGCTTAGGATTCCCAAATAGTGACAGCTGTCCCCTTGGGGATAGTTTGGCCTGTTTCACGACAGCATATCATGAGGCTGTTAAATCAAAAATATGTGTACTTGAATGAAAAGTTACGTACACTTAGAGTTAACAAAGACTTTATCAAATCAAGATGAACTGAATAGGAGATTAAAATATTAGGAAAGTGAATTTACAAAAAGAGAGGCAAAAATAGGTAACATTGAAGATTATGCAGGGAGACTTCAGAAAAATAAGCATTTGAGTGTGTTCCACTGGAGAGCTTAATTTACAAATATAGTTATAAATACTGAATAGCACATGCTTTTTTTTTTTTTTCCCCACTACCTCAAGAACTTTTAAGCATTATAATAGATGTGGGTGCTTTGCAAGAACACCTTGCTGCACTGTTTGTGTGGGTGATGGTTGTGTTTATCTGCTAAAATAAGCTTATTCCTTTGGTCCAGCTGATTTGGGGGCTGGTTGTTGAACAGCTGCTGTTCAGAGCCCAGGAGCCTTTACATATGTCCTATAGAAGTGTTCATTCAGTAAAGTGCATGACATAATTCAGTGTCAGTATTCTTTATTCAAATTACCATGGTGAGTGGGCTTTTGATATCAGAGTTGTATGCGATGACAATATTTTGAGAGAGTTTTAAAAGTTGGTAAATATTCGAAGGAAATTTTTAAGCAAGGCACAAAAATCTTTTATGCTGCAATAGAAACAACTTGAGCTTAGGTAACTGCCTCTCTTCTACTGTTGTATTTGTTCCTGATTCAGAAAGGGTTTGGGTTAAATTTGTAGACGAACATTGTTTCTTTAATGAAGAGAAAGAAAATAATTAAAATAATGTTTTCCAGAGTTGACAAGGGTCTTTCTGTAAAGAACTTTTAAAATACTATTGTGATTTCCCTTTAGTATGTATCACACACATGTGAAATAGTACATGTATTGTTTGAATAAGGAAACTAGAAGTCAAACTTCCAAAATTGCACCCCTAGACCTGAAATCAATCTATTGTTCAATTTAAGCAGAATTTTACTGTTGTGTCTGCATTGTCTAATGGTAGTGCTTTTATGTTCCTCAAGATCCACAGAAGCAAGTTTTCCAGGCACACAATGGAAAGCTATTTAGAAGCCTACCACATCAAATAGAATCACAAGGTCACCTTGCTCCCATGTGCAAGTTAGTGGGTTGATGGACACCAATTTAGATATCAATAAAAAAAGACAGACAGTGCTGATTACTGTAACACCGTGCTCTTATTTACCTTCTTAATGAAAGAAACAGCCCTGAGGGAGGTTTCTTAAGACTTAGACTCTACAGGCCTTACTTAGTTTTTAACAGCATGTTTAGGAAGTTTGTGATTTTCGTCTGGGATAGAGTTGATCTTCACAAGTTTGTGAAGGGACACAACCAAGACAGCCAACCTATCCTAGCCAAAGGGATATTTGATATCATACGATGTCATGCTAAGTATATAAGGGAGGGAGCTGGTTTGGAAGAACACGTCACTGCTTAGGAATGCGATGAGCTTTGGATTCCAGGCAGTGATGAAATTTCATTGTTCATTACCTGCTTTGCATGTTCTTTTTATTGATATTGTGGTTATTATTTTCCTCTTCCTTCGCTGTCTCAGTAAACTGCCCTTATCCCAACCACGAGCTTTACCTTTTTCTCCTAATTCTCTTCCCCATCCCACTGGAGGAGGACAGGTGCACAAATAGACATGTGGTGCTTAGCTACTGTGTGGGGCTAAACCATGACAAAGAACTTTCCTGGACAACTATCTGTTGGCTATGAACCTGAGCTGGGTCTAGGGTAAACAGACAACAGCTGTTTAAAAGAGTTTTAAAGCGAAAACATTAGATACGTACCTTTTCTTTTTTTGGGGGGAGGGGGGTGGGTGGAGTAAGGGTGGGGTTTATCCCTAAATGTCTTTGAAGTCCATTCAAAAAGACACTCCAGTATTTAGACAATTGCTAAAGGCTAGCAAATCAAATTAAGAAGGGTCAAATGCATAGAAAGGAAGTTTATGGTGTCTTGGTCAGTGCTTGTATCAATATAACACACTAAGAAATTTGACATGTAAAAGTCAGAGATCTCAGCAGGACAAGGCTCTGTCATCCATCCACCTTAATCTCTTTGCTGATGAACTGGATAATTAAAAATATAATGAGTTTTTTTTTAAAAAATGCAAATCACTAGATTAAATAATCCTAGATTTATATAAACACACCAATTTTTCTTTTTATGTGTCTCTATATAGGTAAATACACGAAAATACATGCTCACCAGAAAATAATCACGGACGTAAAAACACAGAACAAACTTCCTACCAATATGTGCAACCATGAAGATTTGAGTGTAATTTGGCAGTGATTTTACATGTCTCTCTTGGTACTAAAATCCTGTGTGCAAGGGTTATTGGATGCTAGTCAAATGCAAGACTCATAACTTTAAAGTCAGTTCAAAGTAAGTGCCCGATCCTGAAAGAATTTATTCTCCAGAGTAAAATAATAAATAAATCCATGAGGGTTACATGTAACATTGCAAGAAACATTTGTCATAACACTCATCTGGTTTCAAGACCTTTTCTGCAAAATATAAGACTTAATCTCAGACAAGATTCAAGTGAGCTGGTGTCAATGCATAGCTTTGATACATAATATGTGAAGCACATGGTGATATTTCTTTCCTCTCATAGCCAACTACAGTTTTAATAGCAAGGGACTACCTAGAGTGGTGTGGCTTTGTCTTTTTAAAAATTTATAAAGCAAACAGCACAATGTAACCTCAATACCCAGTGGGACTACACAAAGCTATCATAGTATAAGTGTATAAAAATGTAGAGTCATGGTCAAAAACTTCTTTTGAGTATTGTAGCTTATCGAAACCTGGAAAACTCCACACAAGCCAATGGATTAGGATAAACAGTTGAAAAATATCTGTACACTTCAAAACTGCTTGTTGTACTTGATTTGAATAGTCTGACTATACAAGGGATTTGGCAATGAACCTGAATGGTTGCTCTCTAAAACCTATGGAGTTCCACGAAGAATTAGTATTCTTTACTTTTAATAGACCTACTCAAAAAACTAAGATAAGTCATGTTTTTAAATGCTATTCTAGGTCTTAAAGATATGCAGGGCAGGACCTGTATCCTGATTCCTTCAAGACGTTATTTGCTACAACTCCAATTCTCTTTAACTACTTCCACGATCCAAATGATTCTGCTGAGTAGACATTTTTCAGTCGCACATGACTTGCAGATTTCACCAAATCACAGAATGTCAGGAGTTGGAAGAGACCTTGAAAGACCACCCAGTCCAACCCCCCTGCCTGAGCAGGATCACCTAGATTAGATCACAAAGGAATGTGTCCAGATTGGTCTTGAATGTCTCCAGAGAACGAGACTCCACAACCTCCCTTGACAGCGTGTCCCAGGGCTCCATGAAAAAGTTCCTCCTTATATTAAGAGGGAACTTTCTACATTCCAGCTTGGAACCATTTCCCCTTGCTCTATCACTAAACACTACCAAGAAGAGCCTGGCTCCATCCTCCTAACACTCACCCTTAACATATTTATAGACATTAATGAGGTCACCCCTCAGTCTCCTCTTCTCCAATCTAGAGACCCAGCTCCCTCAGCCTGTCCTCATAAGGAAGATGTTCCACTNAAGGAAGATGTTCCACTCCCTTAATCATCTTGGTGGCCCTGCGCTGGACTCTCTCAAGGAGTTGTATGTCCTTCTGGAAGTGAGGGGCCCAAAACTGGAGATAATACTCCAGGTGTGGTCTCATTAGGGCAGAGTAGAG